>BMAT01010610.1:34856-48877 GCA_019649035.1 Elysia marginata | reverse complement strand
TTTTTTTTTTTGCATACAAAAATTATTAGCTTCCGGTCCTTTCTGCTCCTTCCTAGGGCTTTTTTTTAAATTCTCTTTCCTCTCAGAATTTATCTCGCTGTTTCCCCTTGCTTTGTCTCAGTATGTCGCTACTCTCCAATTTCTAAATTGCCCCGTATTTTTTTTTGTTTGTTTGTTTGCTTGCTTATTTGTTTCTTCCTTTCTCCGGTCCCATTTAATTTGATTCGATTATCGTGTTCTAACTGCCTAGCTCAAGATTTATCGGGATCTTCTGCCAAGGTTGCCATTTGATATCTTTGGAATTTACGGGGTGAAAACTACTTCTTTTCTAGCTTTACAGGTCAGCCTTCCACATAGGGTCACCTTGTACTAGTTTTCTATTTATGTTGTAACATACTTTCCTTTTTTCTTATGAGATTGCACCTTGCTAACTCTTATTTTCCAACTCGGTTTCTTTTCTTCCCTAAGTCAGACATCTCTTTCCCTTTTCGTCGCTAACTACCATATCCCAAGTAGTTGTATCAGTATAAACTTGTTAAACCCTTATAGTATACATTGATTTGTCAAAAACTTTATTGATTTACACAGACTGGTCTACATGAAAACTCCTATCTCTATTACAAATTCCAAACTACGTCAGTCAAAGATGCGCCTAAACATTCCTCTTGAAGAGTTCATTCAAACATTATCGTTTTCAGAAGGACATCTTTAGACAAAAATTAATAAATAATATGATCGATGACGAAAAGGCCCTTGAGAATCAAAATTTTTGTCTATTTCTTTTCTGTTAAAATCACTGATTGCTATTGGAAGAAAGGCCTCAATTCAGAGTTCGCCTAAATTTCTAGAGTTTGATTTCTACTAAAGTGAAATTAAAACAGATGACTATATGTCGTTCTGGACTTGTCCGAACATAATTTATTCATTTTAAGGCATTCAAGTCTGAATTTAAAAAAATCTGCAGTGACAAAACATTATAACTAATGTTTAGAAAGAATTTTTTTTTCTAAACTTGCGTCGTAATTTTGTCCTTTTCAATTGGTTTTAAAATTAACTTTTTATAGATCTAACTAAAGCTTGAGTAACAACTGAGTCTCCATTTTGTAATACATTACAAAAATGTGAGTAAGGGATACCAGCTCCCTAGGTCGATTTTCCAGTCCGAATTCTAACTGATAATATTTGTCTTACAATAAAAAAATAATATCAACCTTTTTTTCGCTAATCTTACATATTATCGTTCTTCTGTATTTCGAAAAACCTGCTTCAGCGAGTCCCCCAAACTACTTTCCACCATATTATACAACTATTTATCTTAAGATTAATTGGTTTTGTCCACTTTGTATTTATGTAAGTTTGTGGCACTGATTTTCTCCACACTGTATTTTGTTTTTCAAAATATCGTCTTATCAAAATATTTGTCCATCTCTCATTTACTTCTATCTTTTCTTCATTCTCTTTCTCTCTGTCTTTCTCTCTTTCTCTGTCTCTGCCCCTCTCTCTTTATCTCTTTCTTTATCTCTCTCTTTTTGCACAGTTTGCCACTATTTCTCACGATGTTGCATTTATTACAAGTGCTCTAAGGCTATAAAAAGTTACCTAAGAGGGAACAACACGGGAGCAGGTTTATCTTGCACATGAAAAAAATTGCAAAATCTTTTTTTTTATCTGCAAGAAAAAAACAAGATATTAGCGGGTTGTTTTTAAGCACGCAGGCGCAATTTATTATCAAATATTTTGTCTAAAGCTTGAATCCCGCCGCCTATAATATAACGCTCAATCAGGAAATGTATTGCAAAATAACCGCATCAACGGCATCGATTATAGCGATGGGCCATTTTTTTAATCCCAAATTAAAGCCACCACGCCCCCCGCCCCCCAATATACACTTTTTAAAAGAAAAATAATGATTTTCATTCTACGGCCTTTCACTGATTTTAATCCTACGCATGAAATAGGTGAAAATTGAACGTCCGGCTGAAGCAACCCACCACAATCCCTCGTCTGTCTGCCTTCAATTATTAGCTCCAGTGGAATCAGTCTAAACTCACCGCCTCCTCATCGACATTAATGTGCCGATGAGTCCAGGCTCTGCCGACAATGGGGGTCTGGTTCGATTTGGGAGGATAGTATGAATGGCGAAAAAGATGGTAGCAAAAAGATGGATGACTAAAGTTATAGGTAGATCTAGATAAGAATGACTTTGTGGAGGAGGAGAAAAGAAAGGAAGGTATTAATTGAATTGACTTTTATTGCAAGATTGTAACAAATTAGGTAGAGTGCTTTTTATCACTTGGCCGTTAATAACAGCTTATAATAAAGATTAAACATCTTTAATAAAAAAAAAGAAATAGCATAATTGGAAAGTATTAATAAATTTAATTAAACATAAAGATAGGGCATGTTGAGTTCTTATAATTAGTAACATATAGCGACGTTTGTTCTAATTATCTTAGGAAAGCAATTTATGCACACTTTTCTCAGTCCACCCACCTGTAAAATGGGTACTTGGCTAAAGGCAGAGTTTGGAATGCTTGTATGGAGCGCCTAACGGACAGGCGTAATGGAATGCTCTGAAATATGAGTTGGATTTGTTTCAGTGTGTATTGGCCTTCTGAGGTAAATAATTATATGAAGTCTTGAGACAAAATTATATGTTTAGCGTTGTATGAAAAACGTAATGACCATGAGATAGATGACGATGAGGAGGATGATGATGATGATGATGATGATGATGATGTTGGTTATAATGATGAGCAAGTGCACGATGTGAGATGTGGTGAAAGAGATGTGGTGAATCCGTCAGGGATTTGGGGGTCCAGCAGTAGTCGTCTACATTCCCCTGCGTTCTATGACAAGTACTGTGGCGTCTTGTACGCGATACTAAGCTTATACCTTTTTGCGCTAGGCTAGACTTAGTATTGTCACTCAGTGCATCAGCGGGTGATTGCGAGCGCTTTGCTTTTCCCATATCCCGTCTGTCTCACCAAACCCGGGCTTATGCTCCGACATCTCACCTCCCCCCACCGTTCTGTGTCTCTTGTTTCTGTGCCTCTCCCTCCCCCTCACCTTCTTTCTCGTTCTCTACCCGTGCGATGGCTAAGCGCGCCGGCCACGTAGATCTAGATTACGACTTTTTTCACGGGGATGAGTGCTGTCTTATTTGTCTGGGTTCTGTAAGCGAAGCGGAGAATACGTGCCTTGTTAGTCTTGATTAGCAGTGGATAGGGTAGTGAAGAGAAAGAGAAAGAAAGACATCGAAAAATAAAGAATATAACAATGCACCTTATTTCGAGGCTATAGAGACAGTGATATAGTGTTCTAATTCTAAATATGGATAGGAATTTCTTGTGTGACTAGATTTTCCAAGATCTTCATTAATTTTTTTAATTGTGACAGTTGTGCGCCTTGGACTTTGCACCTTAATTTTTAACATTTGGTCAGGCAAGAACGAAAAAGTCGCAATATATTTTCTAGTTTTTGACATGTCTTGCTCAATCTTATGTTTTTAGGAGCCTCTCCGTCTTTTTCTTCACGCCGGTCAAAGTAAGGGGATGATTTTTACGATGTTACATGTCCTACGTTGTTTGACAGTGTATTTTAATATTAAGATAATTTATGCGTTTTGTTACGCATAATACACGCATGCTTTTGTGTTACTTACAAGATGATTACGTTTTTTTAACCACCGTTTGTATTTTGTTTTTTCCTTTTTTTTGGTTTCAATTGAACGTTGCTCATACCGATATCATTTCATTCTTAATGTACTAAATTCATGGCATAGTAATATCTTTCACGAAGAGTCGGTCATTTTCGTATACTTTTTATACTTCAGAGTAGAATTACTAAATAATTAAAGTGGTAGAAATGCTCAGTACTATTTTATGCATCGTTTTTTTAGCACTTAAAGACATTATCTCTCGATCTATACTTTTCAGTTTTACCGTGCATTGTTTTTTTCGGGGAGGGGGTTGGGTGGGATAAAATGCTTGTAGTTTGATGTCTTCAAAACGATTCAGCTAACGCGGGACGTAGATCTAGATAAATATTTAGAGAAGGTGAAAATCCTTACGTCTTTTTGGAAGGGTTGGATCGATGAAACTATATTATTTTGTTTAAATATTTGCGAAACTTTCATGTCACTCTTGTTCCAAAAAAAAAAAACGGGAATTTTTGACGTCATGTACATTGTCTGTTGAAAAAATGAACTATTTGTCATAAGCTAAAGTTACATGTAATACCATGCTGCTTAAAAAGATGAAAAGAAACATTAAAACAAGTGTGTTTTCGTAGAGCACAATTTTATTGTAGCTGCTTACGCCTATGCTTTCACTTTTGCTTTACTACCGCAACGACTGTAGTTTAAATACCTATGTAGAGTAATTTCAAAGGAATACATAAATAATACGTAATATTTTAACTAAGTTGTATAAACACCACTTGTTTTGTAACACTGTTACTATAGTTCAAATAAACGTTTCTTGATATCACTCCACGAAGAGCCACGCTTTAAAAAACAAAAAAAAATTGTAAAATTTTTTCCGATGTCCTTACTGTTTTGTACCCTATACTTGTGACTCAAAATTAATTGTTCATTGCAGCCCAAAGCAATTTCAGTGCTTTCCTTATAACAATCGATCACTCTTTGTTTTTATCAATTTTCGCCACATTGCCTTATGGGCAAAAAAACTTGATAAGACCTCTTTTCTTCTCTTTGTTCACGCATATTGCCTGGTCTCCCCCTACTCCTAAGGGTTTGGCTATAAAATTGCGCCGAAATTGTGGTCTAGGTTGAAACTGTTTCGCCCTGTCGAAAGTGAAGTAATCCCAATTTAGAAATCGCTGACAGTTTTAGCAAACATGTTAATATAGCCAACAAAGCCAAGCTAAAATGTTCTCACTTTTATAATTTTTAGCAATAGTTTGGGGAATGGGGGGTAGGCTATTCAGCTCACAAAAGAAAGTTATCTGTCCTTTCAATTATTTCATTCTTTTTTAAAGTTTAAGTAAGTCGTTTTTTAATGATTTGCCTTAAGTACACTTTACTTATGTTTTTGAAGGTCGGCTATTCTTTTATGATCTCTCTTACAGATGATTATAGCATAGAGCTATTAACGTTATTGTAGTAAGGCTGTGAATTGAACTTTTTGGTCAAAAACTTATCAACAGCTATGAAAGATAATGGCATTTTGAAAAGGGGTATGTTGTATAAGGTAACCATGTTTTGTGTGTGTCAAGTAATCATTTTCGACACGCTGATTTTATGAAAACTATTTTAGAGTTTGGGAGTAAGGGGGGCGGGAGGGCGTTAGAGTTTGTAAAATTAATGATCTTGTTAGTTTGGGTTTTTTTGCGTGTTTTTATCATAACCTATTAAGTTTCATTTAGAGTCAGTCACAAACAAAACATTTATTCACGAGATTGTTTTTATAAACCCTTTAAAAAATAAAGATATAATAGATGTATTACGACCTTAGCCAAGTCCTAATTCAATTTCCCTCTTAACTGTATTCTTCTTTGTTGTACTTTGTCCATTTATTTTCCTCTAAGACTATTAATAGGAATGAATTAAAAGGTATTTCTTGTAGCTGAAATCGACTTTGTTCTTTCTGACTTTTTTCCCAGGCGTATATGTATAGCTAATAATTCAATAAAGGCTCTCAGTTATTATTTGCTTCATTCAGCCTACGTACTTCTCTAAAAATGTTAAATCTGTCTGAGTCAAGATCGCATCTTATCTTTTGACAAAAAGAAAATCTTTCACTAATTTTTTTCGTTGCTTGTATCCGCATAATTTTATATGAAAAAGAAGTATACCAATCTACTTCTAATGGTTAAAATTGATTTACTCTCTTTTTTTTGCGATGCTCCTAATTTCATACATATATTTAGGTAAATTCTTTTGCCTAGTTTTAGTTTAGTTAAATTGGTTCACTCTTTAACTGCCTTTTTTCTTTCAAGTAAATACAATTTAGATGTGCTAAATGGTTCTATTTCTTTTTGTTTAGTCTTATATTGAACAAAAAAATGACGAAATTTTATTTCTGTTTATCTAAACGCTTTTAGTACAATATACAGTAAGTATGTGAATGTCTCATGTAGGGATCAATAAAATTCATCTTATATTATCTTTTTTTTATATACGTACAGAGAAAAAAGCTCTATTAAAAACATTTCATCAAAGCGCTGGTTCGTTATACTCTTTAAAAAGCACTCAACTTCTTTTGAAGAAAGATGTTATAGTTTGTTTTTTTTTCATTGTTATTCGTGCACCTAAGAAAAAAAAATTGTTTCTGAAACTCGCGTTAAAAATAATGCCTTGATTTATTCCAGCTCATGCTTAAAAAACGAGCTGTGTAATATTCAGGAAGTGTTTAAATTGCAGCTGTGTCAAAAACCACTTAAAAGGCCGTTTCAAGCCATCTTAATGAGGACACATTGCCTGTTGAAAAACTGCCTTCTTCGCGCAGATGGCTAGCAAGTTCGATATTAACGACTTGAACAAAAAATTTTATGTACGCTGGCTGGTGAGGGTGGTCGAGGAAATAAAACTCAGCGCCTGGAACTTACAAGCTTAGCATACAGTCAGCTCAAGGTTTCTAGATAAAGACAATTGAACGATGAGCATGCAGTTGCGCTGAGTTTTTAATCATCTGTAGTTCCGTTCTACACTAAGCCAACGTACTCAAAGATTCTACCTAATCAAGGCCTGCTAAAAATGTACACAACACTGTTTGCTTTTTCACATAATCACTTAACATTTTATTCTGGCGTCAGACGTTCAGGAGTTGTCTCCAAAATGCGTACAATTGAATCTTAAGCAATGACGCAATAGCCAAATGTGTTTGTTGCACCATAAAGATAATTTAGAATTGGGATGTTTCGTTAGGATTATCTTTTTAACACTCGATTTTCTGACCCAGTTATGCGTGATCGAGTGCAAAAAACTAGTCAATCAGTTTTAAAAATTAATCAAGATAGAGACAAAGGGCTAGAGATAAGCGGAAAACTTTGGTAAAAAAGGGAAAAAGGAAAATTGGGATAAAGTGTCTTTTTTATCTTAACTAGTGGGAAAAACAAAGCATTTCAGTTTCGTCTTTAAAACCCTTAAAACATTTTTTGGGTGTCATTAGACTTAGAGGAGGAAAAATGATTCCAGTTTAACGAATTCTGAAAAAAGCTTTAAAGTTATATATGAAGTGTATGTGTATCACTATGTTCCCTTTCATCTTTTAAATTTTATGGACTTTTTCGGAGAGAGGGGGTGGAGAGAGGCAGGGGGCAGAAGGCGTTATTTGTTACCCGAACGTTTCCGCAGCATTGAGTTGAATCATGAAAACCACTGCCGCAATAATCCTATTTTATATCGCAGTTTTAAGAAACAATACTCGACCTCCCGCGTGGCTGCAACCGGCGCTGTGGTCTAGCGGTAAGGCACTCACTCAGAGATCGGGAGGTGCGTGGTTCGATCCCCGGCCGAATCATACCAAGGACTTTAAAATTGGTATTAGGCGAACCTTCCATAGACGGCACACGGCACATGACTTGTCGACACGTGCCGTGCCACAGACTGATACCCCTCCCTCCATAGGCCATAGCAAGGCATCACCTCACAACACATCACAACCATGGATTCGTCTGATGAAGATACTCAGAGAGAGGGAGAGAAGGGGAGAGAGAGGGCGAGTCAGAAAAAGAGAGAGAAAGATAAAGAGATAGAGAAAGAGAGAGAGAGAGAGAGAGAGAGAGAGAGAGAGAGAAAGACAGAGACAGAGAGAGAGAGACAGAGACAGAGAGAGAGAGACAGAGACAGAGAGAGAGGGAGGGGATAGAGACAAGCGTTCGTAATACATTTGATATTTGTTGTGATACTCCGGGTTTTGGGGGTCCCAAAGAAGCGGTCGGTCTCTCTCAAGTTCAATAATTTCTATCTTGTAGTTAATCATTTTGGCAAAACACGACTCAAAAAACGAGCAAAGCAGCAAAGCACGACACGTAATGCTTCGTCGTGCCGTCAATGGAGTGTGCAACTCTAAATGGTTGTGTTTGATTTTTATTTCGCACGCGTGCCATGTGCTGTGTGCCGCGTAACGCGTGCCGTCTATGGAGGGTCCGCCTTAGCGTATTAGCAGCTGATCCGCCTAGTGTCTGGCATTATAGATTTAGTTTTAAGTCTGATCGGCCCGGTGTCAAGATAATGTAAACTGGGTGTGGTGTACGCAAGCGCTCCTTACATCACAGTGTGGTAGTACCCATAAAAATTCCCCAGCGCCGCCTCTGATATAACCTCGTAGTTGACTTGGACCTTAAAATGTAACTAAGCAAAAAGCAACCAACCAATCCGCGTTGCAACAAGCTTGCCATGTTAAAACAAAAAGTTAAGCGCTTTACACTCATAAATCAGTTTGTACTTACTCTCTTAATTTTCCCGCTAGTTTTATACTTCTGCAATATGAAAAGTTTTTATGCAAAATTGCTTGTCTTTTTAAATTTTATAACATACTGTCATTGGTTGCAGACCTTGTCTAACTTAAAGAGATCAATTTTTAGAAGCTAAGAGGGCAAGTCTCAATGGATTGTTTTTCAAATTAAACCCGTCGAAAAGAAAACGACAAACATTATGTTCAAAACATTCTGAACTAATTGTTCGTTTTGCCCTAATCCGTTCTTAATAATGAGTTGACCCAGTTGTATAATTACGTCCAAGAGTCACTAGTGGGCGATTCTCGAATGGGGAACCCTAAGACAGTTGGAAAAAGACAGTAGTATTAGACACTAAGATTAGATGTTGTTTTTTTTACTATTCCCTTTGCCCCATTGACTCTCGAGGAATCACATCCCCCTTTTCCAGTTCTAATGGAGTACCAGACATAAGATTTTCTGAAAGGTTTTCGACGTAACTATCTCGATTCTATCGTGAACTCTTTTAGTATTAGTGACCTACTCCTAAAAAGGTTTCGGTGGTTTGGATATGTGCTGGGGTGGGACACTATTGTGTGCTTTTAATGGAATGAGCGGGAGGAAGAAAGTTCCAATTTTTGCAGGAACCAAGAGCATAAGAGAGATTAATTTTTTAGAAAATGGACAACCCCGTTTTCACTAGCCAGAACATTGCGCCTTGCACGGCAACAATGTTGAACCTTTAGCAACCATTAATTCATAGAAACAGCACCTCAATATGGTAAATCGTGAAATTAAAATGTAATATAATCAATTTAAGCTGTTCCATCTTGTTGCAGTTGGAATTGAAATCGGCAAGTTATTAAAGTGAACAACAAAAACTGCTTTTGTTTTGTGCGGTGGTTTTTTTTTTGTTGTTGTTGTTGAATAGTGAGAAAGTACAGCTCCTGGGAAACCAATTTTTAACCCAATACACATTGACAAGTGGTTTGAAGTACTTGGCATTTGCATTTTCAAGTTTCGGAGAAAATCAAGAAAAGCTTCTCATTTTTTTCCTCCACCTCTTTGTTAAAACAAACGTGTTGTTATGACACATAAAGACCTTTTACTAACTTTTTTTGAGATTTTAATGGAAATGTAAATACAAAATTTTGGGGGCACCACTTTTCAATTATCAACGTATAATTCGGTTTCAAGACACTCAATAGAAGGATATACATAAAAAACCGATAGTCACCGCCTGTAAGGTGAGTACTGTATAGAGTGAGAAAACTTGAGTAAAAAGCTTTCCTGTGCGTTAGATTAACACTCGCTGTCTGGTTTATTGCGATATGCTTTATTTACACATGCGAAAATCAACGACTACAAAGTTTGAAAATTTCCCAACCATGGAAAATGTCCTAGAGTATTTGTTGATCGTAACGTAATATACTGTTTTCTGTAGGTTTTTCCCCACTTCCATTTGCCGTTTTAATAAACATGTTTTTTCGTTTCTTTTGTCCTTATTGCCTTCCTTCATTGGGTCTCTCTTTTTTATTCTCTTCTTTTTTTGCATTTTTTCTCCCTTGGAAATCTCCATCTTGTTCGCTCGCTCTTACAATGTTTGATATGTGAAAAAAAGATCAAAGAATCATAGATAAACAAAATTGGNNGTGAGCGGAGCAAACATTTAGACAGATAGGAGTTTAAAACAATATATCTGTAGTTAAGTAGAGAGAGAAATCACATGCATATATGTGTGTGAGCGAGAGAGAGAGAAAGAGAGAGAGACAGAGAAAGAGACAGACAGACAGACAGACAGACATAAAGATAGACAGAGAGAAAGAGAGAGAGATAAACGAACACATTAAAGAACCGGACAGACTTAGATGTGCAAAAAACAACAAACAAATGGAAATAGCCTTAAGTGACACTATACATTATCATGAACTTAAAAGAAAGATGTAGATGGGTTGAGTTGTACCTGTATGGATGGGATGAGCGTGGATATGCGTGTAATCGGGCAGGTTTGGAATTCCGTTTATCACCTGGTAGCCAGTGGAGGGGGAATTTTGAACTCGGGAAGACCAGTGGGCTTAGCTATCGAGTATCTCGAATTTTTACGCCCAGATGATCTTTGGAAAAACTTCTAACAGCTGCTGGTCTGCCATTCTCCCCAGGGCCCTTGATTCCTATATTTTCCCCTCAATGTTCAATGTAATCTCGGCAAATTTTCGTTACCCGTTAATTGTGTTACAGATTAAATGAGTAAGTTTATTTAAACATGCAATGTTCATGAGTTTATAGCGCTTCATCGTACAGTTCGATGTAATATTACTTACATCCTCTTGTTATCTCTTCCTAAAATAGTGAGCAATTAATATCAGTAGTTTTATGAACTTTAAATGTCAGTAAAAAAGCTTGCTTTTCAAAGCTCTTGAAAACTCCGCCAAAAGCAGGGGTCTTTGTATTTATCCGCTATAAGAGAAATATAAATCTAGTAGTATTGACATATTAGATATTTTTAGTATTCCTAGATTTATATTTTGTTTATATATCTAGTCCTGATATTTTTCATTTTTGGAAATACTTGGAGAACCTAAAGCTAAACCCAATTGTTAAAAATGCCTAAAAATTAATTGGTGTGAATCAGCCACCTCTTGAAAGTTTATACGAAGAAAGAATGTCAGCAAGAACAGGAAAGGCCTTGAAAGATAACACCCAACAATCAAGGAAATAATTCATTTTTTATCTCACGGGCGAAGATTAAGCGAAGATTAAGGGCATTCAAAAAAATTAACGATTAGTAAATAGCTTTTTTCACCAAGCCGCAAAACAATATAACGGAACTAGAATTAAGAAATCATTCTTACTGACTGACTATTTTGATAAAATGAAGGGAGCCTAAGGATGGGGTGTTTCTTTGGGCAGGATGGGTTAAGAGGACTGCAAATTATATTTCTTGTTCGTTAAGACAGAAGATAGAAAATGTCACAAAGATAAAGAGAGGAAGAGTGACAGAGGGAGAAAGAGAGGGAGGGAGAAAGAGTGATGGGCGAAATGCGTGTGTGAGTATCTGTGAGTGAGATAGCATTAATATTTTCTTTTTTTTAATTCTTCTACTGATATTCCATAGTAGTGTACTTTACTATAATATTCATAATGTTAGAAACGGCCAGTCTGTCTCAGCATAGCTTTTTTCCATACATGTACTTAATATGTGACTTTTTATTGACTAAAAAATTTAAATAAAATAACTGAAAAATGATAACAATTTTTCTTGGGTATTTGCGTCGAAAGAACTAAGCGCTGACGTGAACAAGCCAACGGCGAAATGTAAACACAGTATTGCATAATTATGTTCTCTACTGATCTATCTCATTTACTTTTTTTACACAAATAGATCATAGTTGTTTTCACCTTGAGTTGGCCGACCTTCTCGAATTGAAATGAAAAATGAAGAGATTTGAGACATTTACTCACGACGGAGTGATGGCCTTCTTAGCGGCGTTACTTGCCTTTTTATGTTGATTTAATTTCAAATAAGTCAAAACCGCTGGCGTGACGGGTATCATTGTATTTTATTTCTTTTTATTTTATAATACTACATTGACACGTCTGTCTCTCTCTGTCTCTCTCTCTGTCTCTCTCTGTCTTTCTCTCTGTCTCTGTTTATGTCATTGTCTCTCTCTGTGTACACTAGTTATTCATTTCATTCCTGTTAGTATCTCGCTCGTCTGATANTAGAATTTTCTCCAGATCTATCTCACTTCTTTGTTTTTTTCTTATTCTCTCCTGTTTTTGTTTTCTCCCTGTACTCACCAGTTATCATTTTGTTCCTTTATTTGCTTTTGCTAATCTTCTGTAGGTCTGTCTCTATTTTTCTCTCTTTGGTTTTCTATGTTTTGTTTCTCTCTGATCATCTAAACTGCCTAATCCCTTTTATTCATTATATTGCTTATAATTTGTTATGTACTAAGTGTCACTTGCTTCCTTCTTTAAGCCAGTAATGAGATATCGCTTCTGTAACTTCTATTATTTGTTTCTTAAAATAACTTTTTTTTAATAATTATCTTTTCATTCCTTCAAGCAAAGCTGTTCATTTTCTGGTCGCGTGAAGCATTTGATCAAATTTTCTTTATAAAGTTTGTATTCTTATATCGCTGATCCTCGGTTTCTGGTTTTTTTTTTTGGCAGAAAACATTGGCTATATATGTCAGTAAAACCATACCTATCTTTACTTCCTGATAAAAGTTCGCTTCATTTCAATAAACTGTATCCTTCTTGGAATGTATCTTTTTTCTCTTTCCCAAACCAACTGCGTCATCCCCACTTTTGGTCTCTCTCTCTCTCTTTCTCTCTCTCTCTCTCTCTCTCTCTCTCTCTCTCTCTCTCTCTCTCTCTTTCTCCGTTTGTGTGCGTCTCTATTTCTTCATATCCTATCCATCGATTGTTTCTCTATTCCATTCTATGTGTGTCTGTTTTGATCTTTTTTAATTTTTATTTTTCTATAATCTTTTTATGCATTCCCATATGTCATAATACTTGGTGTATTTAACTGTTTTTTTAAATATGAAGACAGATGCTGTAATATTAAGCGACGAATTTCAAAAGTCTTTCAGAAAAGTAAAGTTAATTCTGAGCAGGTCTTTTAAGAACAAAGAAAATGTCAATTTTTCATTATTTAAGTTCTCTCCAAACCAAAAAAAGAAGAATATCCCTTTGTTTATTACTCCACTCTTTGAACGTTGAGCTATCTTAAATGCAAGTAAAAATATAACTTAACTTTTTTTTGTCTAGCCTCAGCATCTTGTTAAGTTTCCATGAGTTACAAGAGCAACTTTGTCTGTTTGACACAACGTCAAAAACTGTTTCATCCTGAAACTTGAGGTTTTCTTTATCTTTATTGAACTTTTTTCCCCTTTGCTACCCAGTGGCTAGTACAACTTCTACAAGGCTCAATAACACGTTTAGGGGAAACATTTTCAGCGGCCAACACTTTTAGGTCATTAGAGAAAGCGCGTTATTCACCTAAATAATACTACTCTTACTACTATTTATATTACTCCAACTGTTTTACTAAACAAGCTACAACTGCTGATACAGGTACTATTGCTATAATTACTTATTTGAAAAAAGCTCCATAACCATATAATGGAAAGTAATAAACATTGTGGAACTATATTTTAGTTCCATAATATAGCACCACAATGTTTAATACTTTCAAGCAACGTTTTATTGCTA
Source organism: Elysia marginata (assembly GCA_019649035.1). NCBI lineage: Eukaryota > Metazoa > Mollusca > Gastropoda > Plakobranchidae > Elysia > Elysia marginata. The sequence continues at coordinate 35,254 of BMAT01010610.1, read as the reverse complement.
CTACTTCTGCTACTACAACTACTGCTACTCATGCTAATACTACTACTACTATGACAACTACAACTGCTGCTACTACTACTACTTTTACTACTAGACCCACTACTACTGCTACTACTACTGCTACTACTTTTACTACTACCACTACCACCACTACTACTACTACTACTATTACTTCTGCTACTGCTACTACCACTACTACTACTACTACTACTACTACTACTACTACTACTACTACTACTACTACTACTACTACTACTATTACTTCTACTACTATTTTTTCTAAGTCTACTGCTCCTGCTGTAGTCTTTGATATTAAAATATCAAATTGCTGATGCTGTTTGTACATCTATATCTGTGCCTGTGACAAAAGGTCGTGTGATGTGTCGCGAGTGATGTCA
>BMAT01010610.1:8520-27664 GCA_019649035.1 Elysia marginata | reverse complement strand
TACACATAGACATAACGTTGCGTAGGAACGATTTTTAACTCTCAGAGAATCAACCGCTTTTGATAAATTATTTGAAGTTACATGATCTATTCTCTTTTTTTATTCATTGTATAATTTACAAATGATTTACAATAGAACACGAAACTTCGGAAAAAATATATAAAAATGTAGAAATACAAAAAGCTCATACTAATTGTATGGTTATCAGAATTACAAAAATAAATTATCGGTTTTCGCCTACGTGATCTTCTGGGGATTAAAAGTCCGTCAATGTAGTTTAAAAAACATGTTGTATCTGATTATGATAAAGAACGGAATTTGTTTGAGAACCATTCTTAAGAACATTATAAAAATGTGTTAAAAGATTCTATATTATAATGAGTTTAATGGAGATCGCCAAAGAATCGTCCAGTTCATCATCTTATTTCCAGCCACGATTTTGCCTGTTTATGGTTTTATACGATCAAAAAACAGACATAAACTTTCAGTATAAACCAAGTAAAAATTTGACCCCTCTATTTTACTATCAGCGGATATGGACTCATTTTGTGGTAGCACTATCCATGTGTTTGTTTGACCCAATTTGTCGTCAGATTCATTGTTTTTTTTCTGTTTTTTCTTACCCTTTGTTCAGTACTAACTCTTTTGGTTTGTTTCATTTTGTATTTTGATACCATGCGTTCGGTATTATAGTGTACATTTGTTATTCATTGATTTCCTGTGGGGAAAGGAGCTTGGTTCAACCTTAATCTATACGTTTAATTTCCGTCTTCTCTCTTGTTTCTTTTCCTCTCTCTGTCTGTCTCTCTCTCTCTCTCTTTGTCTCTGTCTCTGTCTCTGTCTCTGTCTCTCTCTCTCTCTCTCCCTCTTCTCCCTCCTTCTATCTTATACACAAATTCTCAGCTTTATCTGTCTTATAACCCTTTACCTTTTTCTTGTCAATGTATCTGCCCCATGTTCCCTCTCCCTTCCCCCTTTCTCTCTCTCTCTCTCTCTCTCTCTCTCTCTTTTTCCTTTTTTCTCTCGAATATCCAAACGTCCGTCCTGACTCTTTTATCCTTGTTGAAATTTATAATTTCAATACCCTCTACCGCGCAAGTACCAGTCTTTCTGCACATTTTTTTTTGCGTTTATGACAGGCAGTAACGGCCTTCAGTTCGAGATATTTGATTGATTAAAAACGATCAGGCAGATTCTCTTTTGGGGTAATTACAGTCATTCTACAACTTACCGAATAACTGACTTCTCATATCGGTACCACAATTGTTTTTTTTTAATTTTGCTCATATTCTATTGTCTATAAAATGACTCGGTTTGTTAGCTGTGGTTTTAGTAATATTTTTTTTATTCTGGAACATAGCTTCTAAGTAGTGTTACAAAATGATTTAGAAAAAAAAAACAACTTTGTTTTTAGATTTTTGCTGAAAGCGTTGACTTGGCTTGTGAGAAAGCACGTGTTTTAAAAGCCGTGGCAAATATTTGAACTGAAAAAAGTTTATGACCAAACTGCAACATGAGAAAACCCAAACATTATGCTTTTACAAAACTGACTTCAATCTAGAAATTTTGAATTTAGGAACTTTCATTTAAAATGTGCATAAGAACTAATTTACATCAAAGAAATTGTCATGAGGCACTTGGAAAAAAAACTTATGAATGCAAAGATTTCTAGAGCCTGCAGGTGCACGTAGATTTGCTCTTTAGAGAATCAATAATCTCTATGCAGGAGCGTGGATTAAGAGCGATTGTTAAATCATGGAGTTGCATTACAGCGCGTGTGTGGTGGGCGCAGCCGCCATTGTGATAGTGTTAAGATGTTGTGCTGCCGCTGAGACCGGGATTGTGCCATGGCCGGGAGGCCTGGAGATGCGTGAAGGTTCCATCAACAAAACGGATGAGACGCGCCTGATCCAGAACATTCTATACAACTACAACCCGGCGGCCAGGCCAGTTTACAATGCTTCTCACACCGTGACGGTCAAGTTCGGGATAACTCTCACTCAGATCTCAGACATGGTAAGTGGCTTCACAACCTCGTTTCATTTTTTAGTAACATTTTTTCCACTTCGCATGGCTTCTTGTTTCAGGCGCTGTCTGTTTTGGAGTGTCAGCCTCAAACGAATCGACCTCGCCCTTGATAGACGGCATCAACGCCACAACAGAACTCGAGAAAATCATCAGTCTAGGCATTACCTCTGACCCGGGGGTTCTGAGCTCGGGGTTCACACAAAGTAACCTTCCAAAGAAAGATTCAACACATCAAGGTGAAAGGCAGAATAAAATTATGAGTCAGGGCGTGGGCCAGGTGCCCGACGAGCAACTGTTGATGGAGAGGCTCATGATTGGCTATCACAGGTACGCCAGACCCGTGGTCAACGCTTCTTACATGGTCACCGTCAAGTTCGGCCTTACGCTCGTTCAGATATCGGACATGGTAAGTTTAACTACTGTTGTGCCCTTACGACGATGATGAACTCAATACAGACAAGATACACGTATTGGGTAAAGGGCTAGTTTTTTGTCAAGTAAAGGTAAGAAAATATCGAATAGGTTATGTGACTGAGGAGTTGTTTTTTTTATCTGGCAGATTCGAATATTGGAAACGCTAATTGGAATGGTATTATCATGTACTCTTTACTTTCTGTTGATGGTTGTGTTTGATGGCGCGTTCTGACAAGTTTTGAAAGGACAAGAGTTCTCACTGAGCTTCGGATGTTGAATCTATATCTTGTTGAGGAACAGTTATTTACAATAATTTCTACGAGAAAATTGAGGAAACAAGTGTGATCATCTATATAGTTGCCTTCTGCTTGGATACCAAATATTTTACAAAGTGTAAACATTTCTGTTCTACCAGTCAAACAGACAAATTTTTTTTTTGAAATAATGGATTCTTTTTCTTTCTCTTTGACTAGCATATTTGAGTAAACTGCCTCGTTTGTTGTATAAGTTGGGTTGGTTGTTTTTGAAAAACCCAATTATTGAACAATCAAACTGTCCATGCCTATAATTTTCAAAAAAAAAAAACAACAAATTTTGTAAATGTTAACATTATTACTGTTCGCAATAAAACTAATATTTTACCTACTATTGGAATCAAATAAGAAGGCATAACTGACATTAAACAGATGTATGAGTAAAATGTCTTATAATCTTGAAGAAAAGTCTGAGTAACTTTTTTTCCCAATACAGGTCTATTTGTTCATTGTTTTTTATTCTGGACACGGCTAAGCAAGACAATTAAAAGAATCGCTCTATCTTTTTATGAATATTTTGTGCTGCTCCAGCACGACATTCTCTTTACAGTTTTTTCAAAGTTAAGCCTCATAAAACATTACTCCTTTCACATTTATTATCAAGTTCAGTGTTAAACGAGTATACATTTATATTTCAGAGTTCGCTCGCAGTTTATCTGCATTTGCAGTTTTCAAAAAGATGACAAGTTAAAAACTACATCACTTTTCTTTGAGATACATCTAGACAAAGTATAAAAGTTTTGCAGTGGGAAAAAACCCACCTTTTTTCGCCGTTGCCCGCTTATTGCGCGTTTCTATGAAATCAGTCTTACTTAGCTTTGTTTCCGGCGGGACCACCGTAGCTCCGAAGGACAAAAATGGTAATGATATGTAAGTGAAGGTGATTTAGTATCCCGTCTATGGCAACTGACGCTTTATTTTTTTTTCTCTCAAGTGATACCACTGTAGTTTTCCAGTGTGCCAGCCGATATAATCGTTATTGTCTCACATTTTCCTTTCATTCAAAACATCAGTGTTCCACTTTCTCTAGTTCCAACCCGAAAGAGTTGTTTTACTCTATTTTTCGTTTGGATCTGATATGAATTTTCATATTTTATCTTTTTGACCTTCTTTCCTATTCCTGTGTCTTCCATCCCTCCTTTCTTTCTCTATTTCTTTCTCTCCCTCCCTCTCTCTTTCTCTCTCTCTCCCTCTCTCTATCTCTCTCTCTTTCTCTTTCTATCTCTCTCTTTCTATCTCACTCTCTCTCTTTCTATCTCACTCTCTCTCTTTCTATCTTAATCTCTCTCTTTCTATCTCACTCTCTCTCTTTATATCTCTCTATCTATCTAAGATCTATCTTGCTCTATCTCTCTCACTTCTTCCACCCAACTCTGATTCTCTTTTTCTATCTGTCTATCTATCTTTCAATTTATCTTTCTATCTATGTACCTATTTTTTTTCTTTATCTAACTGTGTATCTCATATCCTATTCCATAACACACTGTTTTCCCATGTATATTTATATTTTTTTCTGTATCTGGTTTCCCCTTACCCTAAATTGACCACGTTGTTAGAGTATCATTTTCTTGCCATCTATCTATTGATATCTTTTATTTGTTTTTTTTTTATTTGTCGAACTTCCTTCGTGACATTTAAGTGCCCTTCTTTTCCTGGATCTTTCCAAGTGAAGATATGTTCTAGTGTTGGGAACATTCTAATTCAGGAATTTCTAGGTGCACTCAATTTTATAAGGGAAGACGTACACAGTCGTCCTCTCTTCTAACAAAAGCGTTTCTATTTTTCACGTTTTTCCGTTTTGTTTTTTTTTTTGTTGAAGTTCTTTTGTTCCTTTTATAAGACGTCTCGTCGGTGTTGTCTCCCTTGAGAATTCTTACCCTTTTCATGCTAAAGCATTTCATACTTTTCTTTAACTCATCGCCTTTATGGGCGTTTCTTGATCTTTTTTTCTCCCTCGCCTTTTCTCGTTAGTGATATCTAACACATTTTTCTTTGTATGTTTTTTTTCTTATTTCACACATCCATCAATAGCCCTTTATGTCTACTAGGGTCAATGCAGGGACGACGCGAAATTAAGCAAGCATCAGATATCAGCGATATTGGCCCAGTCTATATGCAAATACAGTTCCATTTCCTATCCCCTATAAGGCTCTATGCCTTGAATAGTAAACACGATATTTATATACCTACGCAGCAAATGGTTCAAAGGTTGTTGTTTTTTTTTTGCGGACTAGCACACAGGACTAAAGCATCCTAGAAAGTCAAAATAGTCGTCAAACAAGACTCCCATACCCCATCCCATTATAGGTGAACGATGCATCGCCACTAGCATAATGTTTCACACCCGTAGGAGAAAAAAAATTAGCTAGCATATTATAGTGTATGAAAGTTTTGTTTCTTATACATATCCTTACTACAATTTCTTGCTGAGGCGGTAGTTATGCAAATGTATTAATGTGCGAGAAATCAGTGAGGTGTTCTCGAAGTCGAGACAAGGGAAGGTCCAACAACTAATGGTTTTTAGCTTTGAAGCGTTTCGTCTTCTCTTCCTTAGCGTGCGTGCTATCAAGGTTCATCGCAAAACACACACTGGGTAAACTTGATGAAAACAGGAAGTGTGGAATGGATAGCCATCGCGTGCTTTCACGCTTGTACTTTTTTTCAATTTTGGCATGGTCATGAGTAACTAAATGAATAACTAGAAGAAAAACAACAACAACAACAACAACATGAGATATACGTGGTAATGTTGAAGAATAGTAGGGCCTTCAACCTCATACTAGTTTATCAGAAAATAATTGGTATTAATGCAAATAGGGGCTAAGTATTGCAGCCAAAACCTTGGCGCCGAGGTAATTTATCATGGTAAAGGTAGTGCTAATATTATGGTGACATATGGGGGAAATGAAACATCATGTTCATCTGAAAAGTTTAGCACGCCAGGACAAGCCTGCTAGTCATTAATAGAAACGGAAATGTCACGAGGGGTGTAAACATGGGGAAGGCTACTTTTGTGGAAAGCACCTGTCATCGTGAGTGATTATATAATTGGATATGGTTATTGGTTATACACCAGAAAGGTGCATTGACTTTAGGGTTATCAATGGCAAATAAGAACCTGCTAATTAATAAACAGCAAGATGCGAGCTACATGGGCTTGATGAACGAAATCTAAATGAACAGCAGCTATCAATTACCTTTTGCCTGTTAGTGATTGTCAGACCTTCAAAATAACTAGAATAATTTATTAGTGGCGAGGGGTGGCGAGAACGACTCCGCAATCAGTGCTCATTGAAAGATTTAATTTCCAACACTAACAGTGGCTTGAAGTAGGCTTTAGGGAAAATTGCTGAAAATGCTAGCTTTTGGTAGTAGAGACCTTTAGCACACGCTTCGTGTCTTACTACGCGTACGTGAAAATCGGGAAAGCAGATTGAGGAAACTATAAAAATAATGAAACAAGTTTCTAAAAATAGACGCTACAGACGTTCGCGTCATACTCACGTGTTGCTGCTTAAAGTCTGTAGTATTAGGTATGTGACACATTTACTATGGGGTTGAAATTATGTCTAACTGGCAAGTATGTTTTTATAGAACATTTTGGCCGACAGAAGTTTTCAGTAAACAAAGAGGGTACCATCTTATTAGGTGAAGATGTAACAAATAGTATGTCTCTTAAGAGTACTAGTTAATGCATTAATAAACTAACTGTATCGTTTATCGTGGAAACTGAAATTTATCGGAAAATCTAGAGAGTTATAATTTTCTCAGCAAGTTAAGTTTAGCAGTAGAGAGAGAAGGCAAAATGAGTTGGAACTTTACTGCCTCTTCTTTTTCTTCTTTTTACATTCAAAAAGATTTAGCTTACTCTTGCGAGTGCTATAGGCTAAAGCCTTTTTATCCCCTGAAATTCATCTAATCATTTCCCTTGAAATTAAAAAGTTTACAAGGGTCTTCATAGAATGGTTTAGGCTATCAAAGATTTAATTTCAGATTTTGTTCTACCTATCTCCCAGCACACTCGACGAAATTGACGTTATTCAATCTATAGGAATTTTTTTTAACATCATAGATTTTTTTTACGTTTCGTCCATAAAAAATAAAATTGAACGAAGGAACTAATTATTTGTTTCCCGAATCATAGACAAGGAAGATCAAATCTGTCGTTGAGTTCTCCATCTCGGAAGATTTTGTTGTGTGTGAAACAGTGTGTGTCTTGAGTGGCCTATATCTCCTATCAGTATGCGCCTCGAAAACTAAAATAGAAATTTTGAGAAATGTAAAATGATAAACATTCCAAAACTACCTATATAAACTAAAAACATTAGATTATTTTTATCTTTTTATTAGATATGCGTGTTCCAATCAAGTATGACCTTGAGCAATGTGTGCACATGGTCGATCTTAATTTCGTTTCTTTACTACTGAACAAGATACACATAAAACAGGTTGTTATGTAACAATAACTATACCAACTGAGGAGTGATGTATAAATTATCACGGTCCAAACTGGTGGCACTTCGGCTGACCAGCTTTTTCAATAGAGACCTAAATTGTTGTTGTTTTTTTAATTAAGCAAGATGATTTCAGGCAATAAAATAAACTGCAGTGGCGCAAGTGGTAGAAGTAGAAGTATCTTAGGAGATTTATACATTTCATTATCAAGACCAATGAATTAGAGATTAGTTACTGTACGTAAAAATAAAACACAACAGAGTTTATGTTAAAAAGTTAAAGGCGCTATGATTCGTAAATAAGATGCAGGTAAACCAAAAATAGGTCACACCCGTCTATCAACAACTTGAACTAAAGAGACATATAAAAAAGGACAGAAATTAACAAAACTTCGATGTGATCGGGGCAAAGGAGATTGCTAGGTTTCCCTCTCAATTTATTAAAACCAACCGTCTCTAACACAGATACTCATTCGAGATAAAGGGATGTATCCATACCAATCAGATTTAGGGATTGTAGAAGGAAGAAGTCTGTCGGAAAAAATGAGCTTGAAGGATGTAAACTTTTAGGATTTTAAAAACAGGTTTACTATAATAGTTCCAAATATGGATATTCTCAATAGTATTGGCTTCCATAGTCATTAAAACTTAATGTGCCAAGGCGATGAAGTTTTTCTCGTGCTTTCAAAATTGACGAAAAATTTTTTTAGAGATTTAAAAACTTGTTGTTTTTTACTTTTTAGAGTCAGTGTAAAGCCCTCTTCAGCTCAAGGATCTAGCAATGCGATTTGCTTTGCTTTTAACGGCTTAGGGGCAGTTTTACATTCGCCTCTCTAAGCCTGGGTTAAGTGCCCTTGTACATCTCTGAAAAGTTTGGCGTTTCCTTGTTTTTAAATATAGACACCGCGAATTATTCGTTGATCGTTATGTCTATTTTGTCGGGTATGCTGCCATTTATGAATATTTATGTTTGTAGGCCAATGTTTTTGAGATCAATACATTGCCTTGTAGGTTAAGGTTTCAAGAGTTGGATAGGAATTATGTAGAGACAAATGGTGGGATATGACAAAAACTTTGTTAGGTCATGGAAAAAAAAACAACGAAAAAGTTGATGTTATCTTAATACAATGTGAATGCTTAAGAGTAAAAAAATAAGAAATATAATTAAAACTAATGAATAATATCTACACTATAGTTATGGTTTTCTTTGCTTAAAAAAAAAACAACAAAAAAAACCCGTGGCTTCTCCCACCATTATTAGAGAAATTGTTTTCTTTTTCTCCATGTTCAAGGGCTCATTTAACGATTTTGCCACCTTCACTCCAGTTTCCGTAGAATCCTTTACCTCTGTTAGGATACCGGTTGTCCTACCCTTGACATTTCCAGCGAACATTGACTTCTTTATGCCTTTAATCAAACGTGCCAAGTACTTATTTCCGATTGCACAGCGCGCGTGTCAATCAGGCTATTGTGTGAGTGGGGCTGCCGTGCCCTGCGCTCAACGCTCCGATTAGGAAGAACAGAATTCATAATGTAGATCTAGACTGCATATTGTAAAGCATATCATCATCGTTCAGTTGCAAAGCAGAGCATCGTTCAATGTTTAATCAAAAATCTTTGGGCGAGTAATAATCTAGGCGGAACCCAAACATAAAACCTCCAGTTCTATATTTTAAGTCGTTTAAAGGAATTATATAGATTGGGTGCAATTAAAGGATTAGATGTGAATTTTCTTAGCATATCCTCGCCACTGAAAATATTGATTTTATTATGTGTGTTTATGTTGGCACTGAATAAATATTTCTGTTTGACTCCGGCTATTATTGAACCTATTTATAAATAAACTTTTACTTTCCTTGACCTCACATCTTTGACCAAAAGTTACTTTTGAAGAGATATAGTTTTTGAGGGGTTAAAAAGATATATAACTTTTTTTTAGTAAGTTAAGCAAGTTCTTTCCTAGACTTGCTAGAAATTATTATACCCTGTGTGAATTTCGATTAGCAGGACTTCCCGTGTCACCAATTTTTACCATATTACTTTTTCATTATCGTTACTATTATTATTTAATATTTTTATTAGTAGTAGTAGTAAAATTATTGTTTTATTATAGTTATTATTATTATTAATGATGATATAATTATTACTATTGTTCTTGTTGTGTATTATGTATTATCATTACTATTATTATTATTATTGTAAAGATACTTCTGATTATTCCCAGTATTAAAAAGTTAAATGGTGCTTTAAGCTAGCGTTTACCATGTTTTGAATGTTTTGGCCTAGCTTATATACATTCTATATACACGGTTGTCGAGCTAATAGCAGTCTAAGAAAGCGTAGCTCACGTCTTTCTAAAGAAAACTAGTGAATTTTGTACAGCATAAATTAAAGCAACTACTCACAAAAACATAATTATGGTTAAACGGTTCTTCCATTGCTTATGATTGACTACTATAGAAGTTCGTGTCATTTATTGTTGGAGAAGCTCTGTTTACAAAAGTGTTCGATAAAAAAATTGATCACTTGCTCCTATAAAACATACTGCTGTTACATACATCATCTAGTGGACCAATGTTTATGACTTGAACCATAAAAACAAATCAGTTATAACACACATGCATGTTATAGCCTTGTTCGAAGACCCAGAATCGACTTTTAATAAAGCAAATCCTATTTGGAATGCATGAAACTTGTTTTAAATTCGTCTGAGTAATATAACATAAGCAAATTTTAAAGTTCAGAAGAAATAACTTGCGAAAATACATCAATATATGTATTTTAGAAAATAATCTTTATTTAAAAAAACGTTTTTAAAGCTTTTCGGATTAAAAGTTCTTCAATTTCACAGGTTCTCTAAACAATATTCTAGATTTTAGATCTAGATCTAGATCCATCTAATTCCGCATCGAATCAGTACAAAGCCACATGCTATAGAAATTTATCTACTAATGGAAGAGTTGTAAACGCCTTTCATCCATTGTTTTCTTTTTAAAGAGCTTCCTGAAAATTTTACTGAAATTAAGCAGGATCACAATGACGTACAGTGATCAATTTTAGGTCTTCGCTTAATACGATAACTCTTTTGAGTTTACCATACTTTTGCCAAATCATTCAAAACGGATTTTTTTTTATTAAGTTGCACGTTAGCCTATGTTTTACGTTTCGATTCGAATGGATTTTTCACCTCTATGGAAAAAAAGAGTTGTAAAATTAGACAAAAATTTCATGATTGCATGTATTGAGTAGTAGAAACAATGCATTAAAGATAACAGCCGAACCCATTTTACATTAAAAAAAAAATCACATCTCAAACTGACGCTGAATTTCTCCACCATAAAGAGGAAGATAATGCGAATAGTGTTTAGCTTTTTGTTAGAGACTGGGTTGATTCAACACTTTAATAAAGACTGCAGCACCCGATTTCAATGCATTTTCTTATCATAGTGGCAAGAGTTTATTGATCAGTCGTCAGAGATGATGGGTAGTTTTGCTGTTGTTTTTTTTCTCCCTATAGACATAACGATTTCAAGATTTAGCTCATCCTAGGTAGCAAGCCACTGAGATAATAACTTGATTTTTGTTTGGTTTGTAGTTTTAGCGACAGATAATTCCTCCGCTTGTTGGATGTAATATTGTTTTTCACGGTGCCGTAGATTAAACTGTGTCGTTCGTATCGATATTGTCTCAAGATTATTTTTCTAGATGCTGTATGCTGTATAAGTTTTGGAGTTTATTTTTGGATTCTTCTTGTTGCCTTCGACACACATATTATAGTTTTGTAAAGCTTGTAGGGGTCGACTGTGTCAGTGACCTGCAATCAATTTTACTTTTTTCATCTGTGTGTTACCACTTTTAGTGTATTGTGCTATCTCGATTTTTTAAACCATCTCGTCTTTCTTTCTCCATCTGTCTGATTTTCTTTTTATTGTCCTCCTCATAAAGCTGTCTGGGCCTCCGCTCAGTTTGTTTATCTCTATCTATCTTTCTGCTATGTATATCACTGTCTAACTTTTTTTTCTTTTTGTCTTATACGATTCTTCTACTACTTCGTACGTTTTTAAGTTGCTTTTTTTTTGCGTTTTCTACGTTTTGTCAGTCTACTTTTTGTAGTTTTTTCAACGGTTTTCGGTTCGTTATTTAAGGTTGAAGTTTGGTGTAATCATTGTTTCTTACACTTTTGTCAAGATTTGTAGTCATTATTCCCTTCTTTGATTTCCAATTGGTGTAATCGATTTTTTTTAATTCAAATATATCCTCAAAACATCGGTCCTTTTGTGTGTTTATACTGTCTTTGATTCGTTTTTGTGTATTACGTGATTTGCTCTCCCTATCTTATGTCCACATTAACCTGAGAAATTTAATTATCTGGACAGAGCTGAAAATATCTTTCTTTGGACAAAAACATTTGTTTCCATAAAAATGGGGCTCTGAAAAGCATTATGAAAAAAAAAACCGCAATGCAGTGTTGTTTAAAGTGCAATCTTGTCAGTTCAATTTACTTGTCCTTTTCTGTTCTCGAGGGAAACTTTTCACCTTAAGGCTATCGGCCATTACGTTGTCTGGCTTTACAGAAAGAGTAAGTTAAGAAAGTAATGATATTTGAAGCATTGTCATTGCAAAATGCGCTAACCTTTTATTTTAATGCGCGACAGTCAACAAGATTCGAAATCAAAATCTGTCAAAGCAATGTGATTTCTAATATGCTATTGGTTATCATTACTCTCTATCTCCCTAAGGTGTTTAAATGCTCGTGAGGAAAAATAAATCTATAAATCGCACTCTAATATTGGCAAATAGGGTAAATATGTTGTGCTGACAATGCCATGAAAGATTAAGATGTTGTGCACATAATGGCAAAGTAAATGAAAACGAAAGAACGGGCATGAGTAAGTATTATTGTTGCATGATTTAAGATAGATTGTGATGAGGAAATAAAAAAAGAAGACAAATTACAGAAAACAAAGGGTGGGGGGGGGAGAACTTACGACAGCAATAATGAATAGAGAGGGAGTAGGGTGTGGTAAGGGCGGAAATAAGGAAGAAGTAACAATGTTTAAGGATGGGAAAAAAAGTATGAAGAGAAACTGATATGTTTTTACGTTATGATTTTGGCCAAGCTTTTTTTGCCACTTTATGGAATATTACATTACATACATTTTTATGGATCGCATATTTAAAAAAAAATTAACCTGGTTGAAAGTAAGATTTCAAAATATTTAGAATGTAACGCCAAGTATGAGACTCTAAGAAGTCAACAGCCATTTTTCTTGACAACTCATTCGTTATCCTTACCTGCATTTTTTTCTTTTTAAAAAAATGTTAAGTATTTATGGAAAGTTGCTCAGAGAAAAAGTCACCGAAACNNNNGGGGGGGGGGGGGAACAGATGAATGTACACATTATATTGATCCAGAAGAAGTATGACGTAGAAGTATGAACATAAAATTAATCTGAGTTTTGTTGGTTGGTTATGAGTATTGAAACATTGAAAAAAATGTAGTAGCATTCGGCCATCAAGATGGTAGTGCAAGCCTGGAAGCATTGATGGTGTGAAAAACATAAATTAGAATCTCAACACCTCATGGCATAAAAGAGTTCTAATACACACTTTTGCGCGCGTTCCGTCGCCATAATTACGATTAGATTTTGTTCAATGGGTCATTGTAATAAACTTACTTTGTATTCGAAAAATATTATGTGAATCGCTTTTATACTAGCGCTCTATAGATTTGGCGCTAAAGAAAAACGCGCAGGCTTCTATCTGTTGAGAATTGTGTGAACATTAAAATTATCTTGTTAGAGAACATATTTAGCTTACGGGAACGCTAGGTGTTTATTTTCATGGATAGCGATGAAGCGATGCTGTTTATGTCCGCCACGTTCTATAAAACAGCGAACTGCTAAAGGTTTGGTTATAACAAAGCTATTATACGCTTTTTACGCTCGTATATCGATAGTTTTTTTTTTCACATTTTGTATATAACTTCCTCTCAATTATGTTAAAGATTTGTTAAACCGCTTACATTTTACCCTTTGTAAATACTCCCATTCTTCTAAACGTTGTCAACAACCAGGTCTTGTTAAAATACTTTCCACGCTTTTCTGGGTCTTTTCAGAGTTAAACTGTTTTACAAGTTGTAAGCCAATCTACGGAAACCAGAGCAAACTCGGCATTATGACAAATGTTTTTGACAATAAATACAGGTTTATCATTTCCTACAAGAAAATGCTAAACAGCTAGTGTTTTTTATATCTCGAAATGCTTGATTTTGAGGGAATAAAATCTTGTCTATAAAAACAATTTAAAACGTTTCCGAATTGACCCCAGGTGCCCTCGTATCCTTGTGGGCGTATAAATTTTGTAGTAGCGTTAGCTTTCCTCAAAAACCTAAGCAAATTTAAATGCACAGCTTACGCCATTACTTCTTTTTTTTTACTGTGAATTTTTTTTAGACGAGTGTATAGCGAGCTTTGCATTACATTCAGTAAATTATAGGTATAATGATATGAACATTTTTTAACAAGGAATAAAATGATATCGTGTTTTAAAGGTTATTGTAATTTTCGTTTTGTCACTCTTGCGTTTCTATTCCTAACGGCCGATTCTTATCAGAAATTCAGACCATTTTTGAACAAGCATATTTAGTACCCTCATTCGAAATAATGTGAGCAAAGCAAAAGCCAACAGAATTATCATAGTTTTAGATTTCAAAGAAAAAATATACAATTATGTTTAACAAATCACAAAAAGTGGGACTAGATTAGCCCTAATTTTGATGTCAGGGTCCATCAACACCTTCAATTGTTTTTCTTTCATCGTAGGAGATGAAACGAGTTAGGGTGATGTTTTTTCTTTTAAATAGCATTCCCAGTCTCTATCTTTGGATCTTAGTTTGCTAGCTTTAATGGGATCTTATTATCGTCTACATGCATACCGTTGACATGACTCTTTCAAACGTTCAGCATTTACAAAATGACAATTGGGAATCAGATTTGGGCACAAAATTATCGTTCTTGTCTGCAAGCAATTGACTGCAAACAGGAAGTTTTCCAACAGGAAGGATATTAATTTGAGCTCTAATCCCATTCCCGATGTTTTTGTAAAAAGAAAAAAAAAAGCAGACAAAGTGCACTATATTCTTCACATAAATCATGATAAATGTTGAATAGTAAATAAAGTGCTTCCTTCGTTTTATGTACCCGGGAGGCGGGCTAGAGCGGCGGTGAGAAAAAAAACAACAAAGCCCATGTTTTGGATTCCTTGAGGCGTTTGTAATTCCCCCTTAAAACAAGCCTAATGTTTTCGAACAGCGCCTTGCCTGTTTTCTTGTTCAGCAAAAGGATTGACCAAGAGAAAGGTCTATAACTAAGGTATTTGTTTTAAGTCCTTGCTTTCAGGCGTCGGTACTCTTAATCTCAGGTAGGCCTAACCAAAGGTATGTTCTGGAGCTTTTTTCGAAGCCCCCCTGTTCAAATACGTCGAATGTCTGAAGTTTTTATCTTAAAAATCATTGCATTTCACGCTAGCAACGTCTTATAAAGTCAAGCCACTTGCACTGTTTCAAAGACATTACATTATGAGAATCCTTTCTACACATAATATATTTTTTTTGTTTTTCTCCATAGCTTTTTAGGTAAAAGTTACGCAGTTATTGAAAAAAGAAGCACTTTGTTTATGGCACTATCATTATTAGTTTGAAAAAAACGTCGAGGTATTGAAAGTGACGGTTTCCTTACCCCAATACCAGCGTTTTGCTGGCATCAAGAGAAGCTTCAGACTGTTAGGTTTAATCGCTCTTTACACAGGCAGTAAATTTCAAATCACCCATTGGTGAAATGCAAACAGTACTCTGGTAACGTTACCTGAGACCACGAATGGGGACGTGTATTCCTTCTAGAATTTACAGCATTACAGCATGCGTGTGTTATGAGCTTAAATTTCATGTAATAGTAAATTTGGTGAAGTTAAACTTCTTTTACGGTGAATGTAATCTTGTTTGGAGACATTTCTCATTGATTATCCAATCATCCAGATTTGTAAGAGAGGTTTCTAATTATAGATCTGGCTGCAACAAAATGTTATTATGGAATCTACAGGGTTTAGCACAGTTTTAAAGGTAGATTTAGTATAAAAGAACCACAGCATATTGAATATTTTGGCGCTTTTGGATGTCAAGGAAATAGTTATACTTAGTAAACAATGAAACTAATATACAGAAAAAGCCATATTTAATGCTTTGTAAAATTGAGAGACTGGTAAACGATATCAATCATTACACTCTCTGATCGCTGTAAAGTTTGCTACGTGTTATTAGTTTTTTTTGCGCTACGGGCCCGCTCAGGAGCACGAAGTCCATAGCGGAGGAAATCCAAGGTGGCTGATGGGCCAACGGGGCCCGTCAACCAATCGTCTGTTGTAAAACTCACGCTATTAGTAATTATACCAAACGTGATCGTCGTCCGCGCGCATGGTCTCTATTATAACATCAAGGAGACCTGCTGTTTTCACCTTGATCTAAACATACTCTTCGGTGTTTGTTTTGCAGTGAATGTTTGTGCAGCTGCTGGTATAGGATGGGATATGCAACAGACATTTTAAGAAAATACATCATGTGTTGCTTTTATTCCTTGCACCAATTGAAAAAAGAGTTATCAATAATGCCAACTTTATCATTTTACTACGTTTTTAATGTTAAAAATAACGGCATTGAAGCTTCAGGAGAATTTTCCTCAGCTTTGTTTGCTGGTACATCATTTTACTCTCACAAGGAAACACAATCAAATTAAATAGATTTGTAAAGAAGACGAGCAGCGATTGTATCTAGTGAAACGTTACTAAGCTTGTGTGCTTTTCTAATGATCTATTTTGAACATCAAATAGCATCTCAAGCTACAGGCACCAACAATGATTAAAAAGGGTAGGGTAATACACACATTAATAAAGATCGTTTATGTTTAGTTCCGCATAGGCTTAGACAGCACGCAGTTTCTGCACTTGGTTTATCTCAATATGCTTCAACGGTTTGTTCTGATTTACTTGCTAACTCAGTTCAGCAGGCGTTTTACATTAGTTAAATAACTATGCCTTAAAAGTTCTAAACACTTTTTGTTAACGGTCATTATTGCTTCTTCGGCTATGACTTTTTTATCACACTCAAAGCTAAGACAAATGACAGAACACAGCAGCTTGAACATCGTTTATAATGTTCGAAACTTTTTAAGAATATTCCTTTCATGCTTTTTTAAATGGATTTGTGTTTTAAGAGTGAAGACGAAACGGAAAAAGACTGTGGTAGCTGAAAACGTGACATTATTATTGTAAGCACGTTCAGCATGATGGAAGTAGTCTATAAAAATACATTTTATTATAATTATAATCTTGAAAAAATACTCTTGGAATTGTTTTTTCCTCTTTAAACCTTTACTAAAAAAGCATGTTATCTCAAATTAATTACGTTTAAAAAGTAACATTTTGAATGTTAAAAAAGCTCGTCAGCACTATTCTCTATTCAAGGCTGCGTTAGAGTAAAAATATACTTTATTGATATTACTTCAACAGTACCATAAGGCAACAGAAAAATACTACTTCGTGCAATCTCCCATCCATATGGCAGCCAGCATTATGCGTTGTGTAACACGAACAGGTTTATTGCAAGCCTCGTGTCTAGATCTAGAATCTAAACTGATGGTGGTCGGGAATTTCAGGAGAAGAATAGTCTATAATTATGATTGCACGGCTTGGCCGCTTGGAAAGGCTTCAAAGCGGTGTGCTATCATGAACGAGATGAGACATTTTAGACATGACGAATCTATTATATCAAGAACAATTTGGCATTCAAGTTATTAGCTAGCTGGTTGATAATAGTGACTGATCTTTCTTTTTTTTAACTGTCAGCCATATGAATGGTGTGTGCACTTTAAATATGGATTTCATGAAGTTATTCTTCAGAATTTCGCATAGTTTGCTTTTGTTTTATGAATTCGTTCAATATTTAGCTTTGTAAAAGAGTATTAGCTATCTTTTCTCTTATTTTTTGAAGTACATATATCCTATTTTTATCACTTTGTTGTAAAAAGTTTTTATTTTTAAAACAGAGTGTTCGCAGTATGTGTACACTATAACTAAATGAGCGGGATGTTGAGTGCATGTATTTCTTGTTCGCTGTGACAAAATAGGGAGAATGCTACACAAATAGATAGAGGCAGAGAGAGAGAGAGAGAGAGAGAGAGAGAGAGAGAGAGTGAGATAGAGGCAATAGTGTACTTTACTATAATATTTATAATGTTTGAATCTGCCAGCCAGACTGAGCATTGCTTATTTTCAATACATGTTTTAATGTAGCCTTGTATTGACTGAATAAACTTGAATTGAATTAATATAAGATAATAAAATATCACATAATTTATAATGTTGAGATAATAACAAAAAAAGATTTTTTTCTGTGATTTACTTCTTCCCTCTGTATGATTAGTTAAGATTAGT
Source organism: Elysia marginata (assembly GCA_019649035.1). Lineage (NCBI taxonomy): Eukaryota > Metazoa > Mollusca > Gastropoda > Plakobranchidae > Elysia > Elysia marginata. Next base: position 9,969 of record BMAT01010610.1, on the reverse strand, counting down.
ATCATCGTTTTAAACAGGTTAATAGTCAAAAGCCTTTAAAGTACAACCAAAAATGATCACGCAGTTAAGCAATTACGTTTGGAAACTAAATGCACAATTTCCTTTCGGTGACATTTCATACAAGATAAAGTGCAACAAAAAATTCTTTGATCCTTGGTAATGCTTGAGTTATGCCCATAAAACCATATCAAACTAACAAAGCTAATTTGTCTTCTTTTTAATGTGTTACAGATGCACATGGCTTGTGTTTTGTGAATTTTTTTTTCTATAATTTTGCCAAAGACAAGCCTTGAGTAGCTTTTAGACTGAAACTCTACGAACTGCAAACTTCATTGCGGTTTAGAGAAGACTTAGGTGTTACATGAGTAATTTCAAAGCGAAAATATGCAATTTGGACTTTAAACTATTCATTGTAAGCGGTTCACCGAAAAACTATGCTGTTATTTGTTATTAATAATTTGATATTTTCTTTTTCAGGATGAGGTGAACCAAGTCCTGACGATCAATGTGTGGTTGGAACAGGTGAGGGAAACAACATGATAAAATGACGTGTTTTGATGCATTTTGTTTGTAATTTTTTTCCACATGTGTCTGTTTTGTGTGTAGGGGGGGGGGTCGATGTTAGAAATCATTTTCTGTTAGTTTATGGTATGAATGCGTTATCGAATTTCCGAACCTTGTTTCTTTTTGTTGTTTTTTTTGCATATTTCATTAACACAGACACAGCAAGAAGCTGGAAAAAATACGCATATATCGTGTTAAGCGACCATTTTCAAAAGGGGGTAATAATTCATTATAGCGCCTGTTAACCTTCAGACATAATTTTATATAAAATATTTTTATTTGCTTTACATAATCCAAGTTGAAAATCAAATCAAGGTCAATAATATCGCCCAAAAGTCAAACATTCACCGGAGTAATAACAAGCCATGAAGAAATTTATGAACTTAAATATGAGTGTTTTAAAGAGTTGTTATCGACATTTAGGGTTCAATTTGCCAAAACGATGATAGAAATCTGCGAGTATTTTACCCTTATAAGAGTAACTCATTTTATTAGGTTGACATTTTACATTTATATGAACAACAATACAAGGGCGGAAACACGTTGGAAAACCCATGTTAAAGCCGTGCACCCATAAATATGTTGTTTCTGAAAAAAAAAAAGAGTAAATAGCAAAGGTCTGAGATTGTGCTAAAAACTTAAACTTACAAAAAATGTTAATTGGGGATTAGATTGTGCTTTGAAATTGAAAACAATTGTTATAGAAATATATAGAGAGAAGAAGATAAAATAGCAAAAACACGTAAAAACATTAATTTTAGAAGATTTATAGGGATTGTAAGAATTTCATGAAGATGATAATGATGATGATGATGATGATGATGATGATGATGATGATTATGATGAAGAAGAAGACAAAGAAGAAGAAGAAGAAGATGATGATGA
>BMAT01010607.1:226859-238023 GCA_019649035.1 Elysia marginata | reverse complement strand
AAGTTATAGCTGTCGACAGGATAAAAATTTGTAAAATTTAAGAAAGGTGAGAAAATTGTGTTTAAAGTTTAGACAACTATTATAATGGTCTAAAGGCATAAGCAGCCATAACAACTAAAACTATGTGTATATAAAAAAAAAATATCAACATTATTCAGGTGTGAAAACTGTTCAGAAATGGTTTTAGTGACAAAATCTAAAGCTTTTACAAATCGACTTCTGAACAACCACTAAACTTTGAGAGCCTGTACCTCAAAACTAGGCTTTGCGACCTACGACTCATTTTAATAGAATGCGAGACAAAATGCTCTTGAGTTTTTTCCCGACATATTTCCATTCACCATCATACTCACTCTCTCACTCGCTCTCTCACACTCACTCTATTACGCTCTCACTCCCTCACTCTCACTCCCTCACTCTCTCTCTCACACACACTCTCTCACTCTCTCTCACTCCATACATTTAAATGGCATGTATTCTCTTATTCTCTTCTGTCAGTCTTTCCAGTCTCTATCATTCTGCACGGAGGTAGATTTGATCAAACTAAATATTTCTCCCTGCCAATCCACTCCAATATTCTCTCTTTCTGATGTTTTTTAACCTAGATATAGATAGCTCTAAACGCAACTTAACAAGTGATAAGTCCAGATTCGGCAACCAAACGCCTAATATGAATGCCATCTTATAAATGTAAATTCAAGTCTCAATATTATCTGTTGCTATTGTCACCGAGTCTAACGTCGATTTTGAAACCCAAAAGCAACAACAAAAACAAGAAAAGCTTTTGAAAACCACTTTCAATTTCTAGTTTTCAATGGTTCAAAATCCTCAGTTCGATCAAGGTCAAATTTGACTTTGCACACTTCTTTCACCCAATTTTAGGGAATGAGATTTCGACAAGACTAGCGAAACTTTCCTGAATGTCTCTCCGAGTGAGATTTAATCATTAAGGCTAGCACATGCCGATTTACGTTCTAGTTTATTTTTTAGAAATATTTTTAAGACAATATTATGTGGAAACTAAAATGGATTACCCGCTGTCTTATTCATACAATTTTTTAAAATTCATGCGACAGATTTTTTTTAAGATAAACTTTTTATTTAGCTCTATAGTTTTTTAGTTCTAGATGTGAAATTTTTTATAAAATTAAGAAACTTACCAATATAAGACCCTAAAATCTAGGTCTAGATCACAATAACCACTATATTATTTTCGGGTGTTGTCTTCTACTCTTGTTTTACCTCTATTCTTATTCCCTATTATGTTTCGTATCAATGATTTCTAATTAGCAGCGCGCAAAGCCAATTAATTAATTAATCTCTTTTGTAGGCGAGTATAGTTTTCTGAAAAATCTCAAAGGATGGACTGCAAAAAATAATAAGACAAATGTTATGTTATGTTTAAACTTACTGAGATAAAATGAAAAAAATACTCGCTCCGAATTGAAGTTAATTTGCTCTTTTAGTACCTTTTTAGCTGCATAAGCCCATGTCCGGGCGTTTATGAACACCACGAAGACGAAGTTTGTAATTTTTATTTTATGCACAGTAGATGAACACAATCGTTCAACCATGTTCTACATTCTCTCCCTTAGGCGCTTTAAAGTAATGAGTGTAAATCACCGTTATGGCATTCTTTAATATGTGTTTAAAATATATGTTATAATGTAATATTTTTTTCTTCAAATATATATCGGTTCATTATTGTCTTATCGGTATCAGTTCTTTGCTGTCAAAAAGATTAATTGCCTATTGTTAATTGTACTTCCGAGGTGAAATATAGGCCTATTGCTATAATAACTCATTCTATAATATTCACACGTTTTTAGATCTGGCACGGAATGAAGTCTAGCTTTTAGCTTTTAGATATGAATGGGGCTGGACCAAATCTCGCCAGGGTCACGTGATTTAAAAAAAACACCAATCCCTTTCTCCCATTTTTTTCGTCGATTATTCTGGCAGATTGCGCACTCCTTTTGTCGCAGGATACAAAAAAATTGCAACATAAGTTTATGCACTAAAAGCCCTTTTGATTTCCAATACCACACCAAAGGCAATGATCACGTGGTAGATATAGATCAACCTCATAGTAAGACTATTTCTATAATGCTATTTGAAATCTTCAATTATTTTATAATTAGTTTGAAGCACAGTATGCCGTACGCTATTTTTAGGTGTTGCCATGTCTCCACTACATTTCACTCGGTTGTTTTGTTTGCTATGATCGTCTGCCAGATGAGGGTGTGGGTTTCCTCTGTTTGCCGCTCTCCATCGCCGGAAGCCAAAGAATGTTATGATAACAAGGAGCTAAAGATGAAAGAAGAAAAAGAGCAAGCTATTTCAACCTCTTTACCTTAAAGGCAAAGCGTTTGGGTCATAAAACAATAACTCTTAAAACAACCAATGATATAAGCTATGTATTTGAATAGGTCATTAAATACTGTAACAAATAACGCATAAGTTTGAGCATTTAAAATCCTTTTAAATTACATAATAGGAATAGATTTTCCAGTGCCTCTCAGACACATGATAAAAACTAAGTGTTCAACATACCATTGTTAAAACATAATGGGAGGGAGATTCGCACATTCATGAGCGTTTTATAAGCTGAACTCACCGCTGTTGCAAAGATACCAGCTATAACGGTAGAGCTGTACTCAAAACCAATCTTTTCTACAAGCACACCACCCACTGTAGGCCCTAAGAAAGCTCTGTTTTAATATAAAAATAGTATTGTTTGAGTAAACATCAAATGTTGCAAATTTCGAATCACAGAAAAAAAAAACCCAAAAAGTAAGGCAACATTGCAAAAGACAAAAATGATTGCGCTGGTGGGTCTTTTGTTTTATTATAATTTATAATTTATTCTTATTGATTTCACTTAAAGTGAAGGCCATAATCAGGCTTTAAATTTTTCGACATGAGAAAGGTTACAAATGAATAAAGCGAGCGTATATTAGTTCAAAGCCTCACATCACCATAAAGTTATGATCCTATTAAAGGTCTTCAGTCTTATCACTCTTAAGTCTATGTCTAATGATAGTCTGGACTTTATACCATTAGTCCCTGGTTGAGACTTTAACTTAACTACAACCGGTTCGAAGAGTAAGATGCTCTTGAATGCAGCAACCTTTCTTTGACACAGAGCCGTATAAATAAAGGGCTAATTGTAGCTCTTCCGTAAACTCCATATAAGCATGCGAAGTGCAAGCTTAGGTGACGTCAAACTGGTAAAAGCATGTTCTTCTGTAAGACATTGTTTTTAAGTTGAAACTTGGCATATGGGAAGGGCGAAAAAAATTCGGATCTTTAAGTGTAATACTTGTCGGTGAGTGAGTAGAAAAAGGTAGACCAGATCTCAATCTAGATCTAAACCAGGGTTTAGTTGTTAAGATAAAAAGCATTAGCTGTTTGGTTATTAGCGTGGCACAGATCTAATTTTACCGCCTTTTGAGCGTTATGCTGTGAGCCATTCAGGCCGAAATCTTTTTTTAAACTTCAAGATCTAGATTTTCTGTACTTTTTAGTGGTCTCAATTAAAGTAAACAATAATAATGCTGAATATTTAACTTTTTGCTTTAAATAGCTCCAATCTAACAAAAGGAGACGTAGGTACCAAAAATGTTTTGGATTAAAGAGTTTTGTAATTTCAAGGTCAAGAATAATTTAAAAGGGGCAGAGGTAACGGGTGAATTGATAGCAGAGTTACTTTCTATTAATTCCGCCCAGTTTTGTGTGTGAGAGGTGACTTATATTAACGCTTCTAGTAGACATCTACAGTAAGAAACTAAAAAAGAAAGCTACCATTAGTTACCCAAAGTGAAAATTTGCCACAAATAAGCCAGAGACCATACCAAATGTGCTGAAGTTGTCTGGGAAACCGAGCTCTCTATGTGAGTACAAAGAGAACGGATATTATCATGGTGAACAAAACAATTAAGTTTCACTATACAGTTTTTATATATTAAATTCTCATTCACTCTTAGAACATCATGCTTCATGCTTTACTTTTTAAGAGCTACCACAAATAACTCTAGCAATAGTTTGACCTAAATCTATCTATTGGTGTAGAATTTTGTATCGAAAGGGGTTTAAGAATGTTTTATTTAAGCTGTGTAATATCTTTATCCAATCTAGCCGCACAAACGAGTGAGCAATCTGAAAGAAGGACGGCGGAAGAGATTGGTGTTTCCCAAGTTGAGACGTAGTTATAGTTAAGGCTTTGGCAGTAAAACTAAAAAGTAAAAAGATTCATCAAATTGTAAAAGATAAAACTATAGCAAAAAAAGGTAAGGACAAGTGGCTCACAGTATTTTCAAAGTTAAAATCCTTTAAAGAAATCTTTCAAAAAATTTAATCAAATACCAAAGGATGAAAAAAGAAGCACGAGTTATTTTTTCCCAGTCTCTGTAAAGACACAAAATATTATACATTTGCGAAAAACACTTAAAGATGCAATTCATTTGAAAAAAAAAGTATCTGTGCCTAACATTATTTTCACACTGGCTAAGATAGAAATGGAAAATCTGTAAGTATTTTAATATCATTGTAGGGTAGGAAACTCACCTGGCGCCTATAACAACACATTTCGTTGTTGGGATGATGGTACAGCCGATACCCAGACCAAAGAACACAAGGCCTAACGTGATGAACCATGTCTGTCTGAAAGTTATATGGAAGACAAAGTTTAAAGTCGAACTTTTTTTTGTAGATAAGTGAAATTACTGCTGGGTCGACGATAAAAAAACGTCACATAGATCGACAAGACATTAACTTAGGATGTAAGGCATAGAAAATTAATAAAGCTCAGGACGTAATAAAGTTACAATTAGAAAATCTCTCATTCTCTCTCGTTCTCTTTCTCTCTCTCTTTGTCACCAATGCCAGTAAGCCTCTAGCAGTCTCTTAACACGTCGTGCTGCGGAATCTACGAAAAAAAATTTACTACGAAAAAAAAACTACGTAGCTTTTTTCGTACGAAAAAACTACTACGAAAAGAAACTACAAAGCTTTTTTCGTACGAACAAAAATTAATACGGAAATAAACTACTAAGAAATGAAACTACTACGGAAAAACTACAGAGGAAAAAGCTTCAGAGGAAAAAAAACTACAATATTTTTTTCGTAATTCAAATTTAATTTTTGGTGATCTTAAGTTTTAGTACATAATGGAGTTTTATGTTGTATTTTTCCCCTTCCGTTAGCCAGATTCGATATTCCTATTCAGCGCACAGATAAGGTACCGCTCTGTTTTCCTTTCCTACCGCGGGGGGGGGGGGGGGGGGGGGGAGTGGGTCTTCAGGCAAAGTATTTTTTAAAAAATTTTGATTTTTTCATATTTCAATTTTGTTATTTTTTTCATATTTCAATTTTTATTTTATTTTTAATTAAAAGCACCATGATAGTATTATGACAGCGCAAAACGTAAGTCTCAATTTGCTTAGTTTGGCGGTTAAGATGACCCATGGATTAAAGGAAGCGTGGTAAATCAATCTGTGAAGGACGTATTCCTTACTAAGCTGCTTCATTCGAGTTTGGAGGCGAAGTAGAGCTGGTTTTAGGCAGCTTGCCTGTGCTGGTCCCAGATGAATTTGAGCCGATTGAAATCTTATACTATCAGGGCACTTTTCATCAAAAACAAAATTTAGAAAGTTGAAATATGAAAAATAGATAAATTAAAAAAAAACAACAATATCTTGCCTAAAAACCCATTTCCACCTCCTCATGGTAGGCAAGAGAAACCAAGCGATACCTTATCTGCGCACAAACCATACGAAAATCGTTGCTGGCTAAAAGAAGGGGCAAAATGCAAATAAAACTTCATTATTTACAAAAACTTTTCATCACTAAAAATTAATATTGATTTACGAAAAAATTACTTTACTCGTTCTAACAGCACTGGAGTCACAATACTCGCTGCTTACTTTGGCAAGAAAGGCAGCAGAGGAGTTGGTCCCATCATGAGGTAGCCTATACCACAAGCAATGCAAGCCCACATCATCATAGGAGCTTGGATATCCTGAGGAAATATAAGCCCATATCANNNNTTGGTGCTTTAATATCCTGAGGAAAGACAAGCCCACATCAACATAGGAGCTTGGATATATCCTGCGAAAAAGTTAAGCCCATATCACCATTAGAGCTTGGATATCCGGAGAAAAGCCAAGCCCACATCATCATAAGATGTTGGATATCCTGAGGAAAGACAAGCCTACATCATCTTAGGAGCTTGGATATCCTGAGGAAAGACAAACCCACATCATCTTAGGAGCTTGAATATCCTGAGGAAAGACAAACCCACATCATCTTAGGAGCTTGGGTATCCTGAGGAAAAACAAATTCACATAATCATAGGAGCTTGGATATCCTGAGGAAAGACAAGCCCACGTCATCATAGGAGCTTGGATATCCTGAAAAAAGACCAGCCAACATCATCTTAGGAGCTTGGGTATCCTGAGGAGAGACAAGCCCACATCATCATAGGAGCTTGGATATCATAGGAAAGACAAGGCCACATCATTATAGCAGCTTGGATATGCCGAGGAAAGACAAGCCCTCATCATCATAGGAGCTTGGATATCCTGAGGAAAGACAAGCCCACATCATCTTAGGAGCTTGAATATACCCTAGGAAAAAATTAAGCACATATCACCATTAGAGCTTGGATATCCGGAGGAAAGACAAGCCCATATCATTTTTAGAGCTTAGATATCCGGACGAAAGCCAAGCCTACATCATTATAGGAGCTTAGATATCTAGAGGAAAGACAAGCCCACATAAACATAGGAGCTTGGGTATCTTGAGGAAAGACAAGCCCACACCATCATAGAAGCTTAGATATCCTGAGGAAAGAAAAGCCCACATCATCTTAGGAGCTTGGATATATCCTGAGAAATATTTAAGCCCATATCACCATTAGAGCTTGGATATCCGGAGGAAAGCCAAGGCCACATCATCATAAGATGTTAGATATCCTGAGGAAAGACAAGCCCACATTATCTTAGGTGCTTGGATATCCGGAGGAAAGACAAGCCCACATCATCATAGGAGCTTGAATATCCTGATGAAAGACAAGTCCACATTATGATAGGAGTTTGGATATACTGAGGAAAGACAAGTCCACATCATCATAGGAGCTTGGGTATCCCGAGGAAAGACAGCCCACCTCATCAATGGAGCTTGGATATCCTGAGGAAAGACAAGCCCACATCATCATAGGAGCTTGGATATTCTGAGGAAAGACGGGCCTACATCATCATAGGCGCTTGGATATCCTGAGGAAATGCACACATTAAGGTGGGAGAGTTTTATAAGCAGCTATGGGAAACGTTATAACAATCACTCTGCAGTAAGGCGGCCAAATTGACGTAGGTGTAAATAAAGCCAACAATTTTAATGAAACAAACCGCCTTTATATTACCTCTTTTTGTCTGCATTTAAATCGATATAAGGCCCTAATTTTTCACGAGTTTTTTTTTTACAATTCCATATAGTTTTTAATTTTAGGAAGAACAGAAAAACGCATTGATCAAAATATTAGCACCCTGAACGTGGAGATTTGCGACCTCCGACTCAACTGAACATATTGCAAAACATTATATGAACCCAAAATTACTCCCTGGCCATTAAACAATGACTTATATGTATAGCTTTTTTTCTGTAAATTTGCACCTTTCTTTCATTTTCCCCTCATAAGATTTAGTTCCACACGACGCAAATGCTTCAAATCTATTTTCGTGTAAGTGTTTTAGAGTATTTTTTCTCTTTTCCTTTTCCTTTGAAAAGTTTAAGAATTAAAGTTATATTACATTTTATATCGCATCAGATTCAGCCAAGACACCGAATTTAGAGTATCTGTAACAAGTAACTCGTTTCAGATTTTAAAAAAATCTATGAACACTTACTTTAGAATCACTCAGATATCCCCACATAGGAGCCATAATTGCGTGTAAGAGGGGTGTTATGGCGAAAAACAGGCTGACCTCTTGTGTTGTCAAATCAAACTGTTGGAAAGAATGGTAGGATAATGAGGTGGTTGTAGTAGTAGTAGTAGTAGTAGTAGTAGTAGTAGTAGTAGTAGTAGTAGTAGTAGTAGTAGTAGTAGTAGTAGTGATAGCTGTAGCAGTAGGAGCAGTAGAGGTAGTAGCAGTAGTAGTTGTAGTAATAGTTATAGTTGTAGCAGTAGTAGTAGTAGTAAAAGTAATAATTGGGGTGTATGTAACAGTAGCAACAGCAGCAGTAGCAGTAGAAGTGGTAGTAAAAGTAGTAGTAGTAGTAGTAGTAGTAGTAGTAGTAGTAGTAGTAGTAGTAGTAGTAGTAGTAGTAGTGGTGGTGGAGGTAGTTGTAGCAGTAGAAGCAGTAGCGGTAGTAGCAGTAGTAGTTGTAGTAATAGTAGTAGTAGTAGTAGTAGTGGTTGTAGTAGTAGTAGTGGTTGGAGTAGTAGTAATAGCAGTGGTGGTAGTAGTAGTAGTAGTAGTGGTAGTAAAAGTAGTAGTAGTAGTAGTGGTAGTAGTTTTAGAAATCGTAGTAGTAGCCGTAGTATTTGTAGTAGTAGTAGTAGTAGTAGTAGTAGTAGTAGTAGTAGTAGTAGTAGTAGTAGTAGTAGTAGGAGGAGGAGGAGGAGGAGGAGGAGGAAGATGAAGAGGAGGAGGAGGAGTAGGAGGAGGGGCGGAGCAGTAGCAGTAGTTGCAGTAGGAGAAAAAGAACAACAACAATAACAACAACAACAGCATGATGAAGAAGAACGAGACGAAGAAGAAGAAGAAGAAGAAGAAGAAGAAGAAGAAGAAGAAGAAGAAGAAGAAGAAGAAGAAGAAGAAGACAAAGAAGAACAACAACAACGACGACAACAATAGCAAAAACAACAGCAACAGGAATAACAAGATAAAGAAGAAGAAGAAGAAGAAGAAGAAAATCGGAAAGTCAGACCGGTTCTTTTAAAGCAGCGTTAATAAAGAAAAAGATCAAATCGGCAATTACAATACGACTACAGCCACCATTCGTACCTTCTCAAGGTGCAACGACAGAGTTGGATCGAGAAAGCCTAGAGATGAAGAACCAGCAGTGACGAGAGACATGGCAACTCAAACCAATGGCGATCTCATTAATGTCAGGATGTTACCATGTTTACGTTGAGGAGGTTCTGTATACAGCCACACACAGAGAGATAACTCAGCATTGGATTGAGGCGACCATTTTTACCAAAATATAATTTAGTTTGCTTATCCACACAGCTCTACTGCGACTGTTGTTTCATATTCATATAATTTATAGAATGATAATATAGATTGAGAGAAAGAGAGCTATCGAAACAAGAAAGACCGACACAACAGTGCCAGATCTAAGGATCTCTAGCGATATGCTATGAGACCTATAGAATAGTTATACATGTAGTAGTAAGGAAAGACGATCACAAACTTAGTCCTATCATACAAACTACTGTTGGTCTTTCTTCAACTATCGCTGCATCTGTAATTGATCCATAGTTGGCCTTAGCTATTGTGGTTCGCCCTATGGTAAAAATAAAAATAGGGATTTGCTTCTCGAGTAAAGTGCTCTCAGTAGAGATCGAGGCAAAGGTTCCTCTATTTTGAAACTTCCATTTTCGTGGATGCGGATGGCTTTTAGTGGTCTGTTCATCTGTTCTCTCGTCCGTCAAGACGCTGGAGGTTCAGGATCTGTGTTTTGCCGTCTTGTTCTGTCTTTCGTCTCGTCTGTTGCTAGAAATAAGCTTGTGATCGTCTTTCTTTACCACAGATATAGATAGGCATACATGTGAGTTGACACAGCAGCTGTTTTTTTTTGTTATTAATTTGTTTAGATTTATTCAAAAAGTGGTTCAACAACGTTTTCAAACCGTCTCCATCCAAATGTCTCTAATAAAGCACTCATCATCAACGACAAGATCATTTAAGTTCACATGAAAGCAGAGCAGCGCCACTCGGGCACTCTTACAAATTTGATTTTTGTCTACATCAACGTCGACAAAAAGAATGAGCTAATAATTAACTGTTACACTTGAACCAAAAGGTAGGAAAGACAGAAACACAGAGTCAGGGACGTTAGGATACAAATCAATGGGATAAAAAGTAACAAGCAAGTAGAAAAAAAAGATACAGAAATTGACCAAAAAGGAGAGGAGAGAGTGGCAGAGTTAGAGAGAGAAAGAGAGAATAAGAGAGAGAAAGAGAGAACAAGAGAGAGGTTTTTTGGGGGAGGCTTCATTAATAAAAAAAATAGTGAGGATGATGATGGTGGTGAGAGTAAGTAGATAAGGGTGGTGAAAGTGGTAAGGATAGTGATGACAAAGATATGGATAAGGGTGGTGGTTTTGGTGATAATCTTTGTGATGATGATGAGGATGATGATGATGATGATGATGATGATGATGATGATGAGGATGGTGATGATGATGATGATGATGATGACAATAATGTGGATAAGGATAAAGACGGCGATAATGACCACCATGGTGATGAGAACAATAATAACGACGTTAGTATTATTACAACCTACCCATCGGAGGCGGAAGACAGCCGAGGAAAAGAACCCCAGTAGAAATGATGAGAACACCAATCACCCAGAATGGGAGACCAAAGCCACCTAGCTGGGGAAAGATGACCAACAGTCAAGACGTTAGAATTATTGAGAGGAAGAAACATACTGGACATATTACACCACAAGAAGGAAGAGTATTTGATATGAAGGAAGACATAAGGTGACACAAAGCGATGATGGGGATGGGGATGACAAAAAAGATAATCAAGTGACAAGTACACAAATTACACCGTAGATGGAGAAAGATGATAAAAAAAGAGCCTGGAGTATTTCAGAGGAGGAAGGAAGATATGAGAGATGATCAGGTGACGGGTGCTAGAGATAAAGGGAAAACCAGATAAAGATAGAGCCAGGCTGTGAATATTGCACAGTAAGAGAGAGAGAGAGAGAGAGAGAGAGAGAGAGAGAGAGAGAGAGAGAAAAGCGGGTAAAGAAGGGAAAGGAAAAGAGAGAAAATGCGGTAAAGAAGAGAAAGAAAGAGAGAGAAATACGCGAGTAAAGAAGAGAGAGACAGAAACAGACAGACAGACAGAAAGAGGGAGAGAGAAAGAGGGAGAGAGAAAGAGAGAGATACAGGGACAGAGGGACAGAGAGAGGTAGAGAAATA
>BMAT01010607.1:209513-222492 GCA_019649035.1 Elysia marginata | reverse complement strand
TATTACTGCTACTCCTACTACTACTATTTCTACCACAACTATTACTACCACAACTATTACTACTACATACCACTACTACTAATACTGCTACTACTACCACTACTACTGCTACTACTACTACTACTATTGCTGCTACTGCTGCTACTACTTTTACTACTACTATTACGACTACTACCAGTACTACTACTACTACTACTACTACTACTACTACTACTACTACTACTACTACTACTACTACTACTACTGCTGCTGCTGCTGCTTCTAATACTACTACTTCCACTGCTACTACTACTACTACTACCTCTATTACTACTACTACTACTACTACTACTACTACTACTACTACTACTACTACTTATACTAGTAATACTACATATGCTACTCCTAAAAACAATGTTAATTATGCAACCTCATTTACCCGAATAATATGGAGCAGAAACCAAGTACAGATATTCCCGAAGCGTATAAGAATTTTGGGCCAATTTCCGCAATCTGAAACAAAAAAAAAGACAAAGCGTATATGAAAACGCTGCGTTTATAAGAAAAATTGGCATACTTAGACATTTTCTTTCTGTTTGTTTGAATGTAAAGAATGTGGTCTCATTATACTTCCAAAGGAGGTAAAGATGCTTTACGGCAAAGCATGAAGCTTAATTTCCAAGTTAATGAGTCAAAAACGTTTTTGCTTGTTACATCAAAATACATGAAAGCTTTCTATCCCTCTTAAAGACTAAGTTATGTAACCACAAGATAGTCGAAATGCATTTCAAGCATGGAAGGAATTTGATTGTAAATAACTCACAAAGTTACCGAAGAATGGAGTCGTGAGAAACGTGACGAGTTCATAACTGCTAAACACAATGCCAGTCATCGTGGGTGATGCCCCTTTCTCTGCTGCCTAGATACAGATGCACGTAGAAGGAAACTTAATCAACTTTTCGAAGTTTAGGAAAAAACTTTATGGCAAATATATTCTGTGTCAAGAAAAAATGGAAGAAATGATGGTTTTCTTAATAGGGAACCGATGAAGAAAATAAAACAAGAAAAAAAAACAACAGAAAACGGCTAAGTGTTGGATGCATTAGGTGAAGATATTTCATAGAGCAAGGCAGCATAGTTGGCAGGAAAATTATATCCAAATTCGCTATGAAGTTAGGATGGTCGTGAGGAAAGATGGAATTGAGTTGGAAGGGCTATGTAAAAAGTCGAGAATTAGGGATCTATGGAGAAAGAATAGTTAAACTAGGACACTAAATAAGGTTTAGCGAGGGTGGGGGGGGGGTATTATTTTAAGGACGTCTTTTTAGAAGCCTTCCATCATATCTCAGAAATTACAGTTTAAAAATTGCCAACGATTACTGCTGCTAATATTAATTTTTACTAGAGGTAAAATTGCAAACTAGTCTATTAGACGTTTCTAAAATTATATGCTTTTTACTGCTGCCTATATATTATTGCACCAAATGTGTTGCAAAATTGTTCCAGGCAAAAGGAAATGTAACATTGTTCAAGTTTTGCATACTTATAGCCAAAGCATAATGTTTGTTTCGTCAAAAGAAGGGACTGTTAGCTCAGACGTCAAATGTTTTACATGAACAAAGCTGCCAGATAGAAATTATTTGGGTTCTGTGTTTTGAAATAGAAAAAAAACACATAATAATTAATATAAAGCCCCTCCAAAATCACTGTTGCATTCCTTAGTATTTCAATGCAATTTCGAAACTGTTTTTTGTATATTTTTTTTACAATAATTTTCATCACCTACCTCTCGAGGAAAGAAAGGCGCCGGCAGGGAGAAAGCACAGCCCGAACCAAAATTGGCCACAGCCATCACCATCAACGTTAGTTTACTACGTCTGGGAATCTCCGAAAACTTCAGCTTTTCGGGTTGTTTAGGAGACGTTTTAGCACAACCCTCAATTTCTATATCTTTATCAGGACCCTCTGTTTTGGAGTCCGATGTCGACGGAGATGGCATAGAGTTTGTGAATATTTTACCTGCGGTACCTACACCATCAAGACTAGTACTTAGACTTAGGGAGTCAGTTTCCACTTGAACAATATCATTATCAATATGATCTGGCCTGCTGATCCCAGCACGCTCTCCTTCACCATTACTTCTCCGTTCCGATGCACCACTTCTGTCGTGTACTGTTTGATTATGCAGAGAAGATTGTCCTGTAAGTTTGTAAAAATGAATCGGGTGACTTTTCCGGAGATATATTAGAACCACTAGATGTACTTTCAATCGAAAAAGAGGTCTCAAATTCTCCATCACCTTTCATGTAGGTTGTAGGAGACTCAATGACTGCGGCATCTATATCTGTGCTTTGAGCACATAAAGTATCTCTCTCTCGGTTTCCAAGAAGAAATGTTGGATTGTTGTGACACGCATCAGAGCTGTGTCGAGTTAAGAACGGATATAATTATGGGTATGTCGAGGGAAGAATTACTGAAATCATAGGCCTTATATTAGGCAATTTGATCAAATTGAAAAGAGCTGAATTAAACAATTATCTTAAATGCGGAATTCATATGTTCAACAAATAACAATATAATTATGAATTATAACTTCTCTAAATATGTAGGCCTACATACTCTCTCATCCTGTCTGAAAATAACAACTCCAAACACGTAAATAATGTCTCTAGATGATAATTATCCAATTCAGAATGACTTCGAATCTTTGCAACGAAAAATCTCTGACTTACAAAATTGAACAAGATTTACTCACCCTCCAAAAGAGTGTTAGCTAATCGCCACTAAGTTAACAATCTACCTTAACCCTCTATAAGTCCCATAAACATCAAGCTATCCCTTTTGAATAAGCGCTAAGTCTAAGACAAAAAGCAACATGCAGCACCTCTAGGGTTAAACATGTTACTCATTCTACAATGATAAAGAATGGTCATGTGACAAACGTTAAAAATTCAGCAAACTTAAATAAAACAGCGTGGGTGCAATAAGAACAAATAAGAGAAAAGATCACATTCACAAGCAAAAGGTAAGAGAGAGGACGAAAGAGAAGGGGTGACAATGGAGAGAGAGAACGATAACCGCACATACAGAGACACACAAATGACACAATATGGTTGACACGGGAGAAAATGCCAGAGCTGGACACATAACCCTGAAACAAGCTAAATACAAAAGAAAGGGAGGGAACAGGAAAAAGAAGACAGATAAAAAGGTGAATACAGCCTCACTTAAACAAAGTACCACAACACTACCACTAATTTCAATACATAAACCAACCTAATTAGTTAACTAACCAAGTGGTCAATTAAACTCTTGCCAGGCAAGAACATGGGCTGTTAAGTCATCGGACAAATTTTCTTACATATCGAAATCGGAAAGCCAGAAAACAAAAGACCTTGATTTTCCGGGGAGTAATTTTTTTTTATTTCGTATGCTGTCCTACACACGTTGGCGAATTTGATGTTACTGCAATTATTGTTTTTCGTTGTAAAATCGGTTCGGTGCACTGCTCTACAGATATAGGCCTAGGCGACCTTACCGCGGCCTAGATCTAGGCATAATATAATTTGAGCAAAACTGAATGAGCCTCGACGGCACCGAAATCTCTCTTGGCCAACTTCATGCTCCATGACTTTTGACAAAGTTCCAACATAAGTGAATGAATGCCGAAATCTAGCTCTGTATATTACACTCAGTCAACGCCAACGCTTTTTATGTTTATCATTGACCCAAAGATGTCATTAATAATTTTTTTTGGAAAGTATTCTTTATGTGCCTGTCAAGTAAGTAAACTTTCCGGCTCATTAGGAATAAAGTTGACATGACTTTAATATTGTGAGGCCGTAAACTTGAATATTTGTTTTCATAAAAAACGCGGAGTTTCCAAAAACAGGCCCACATAAGACACTAACTTTAGGTAGAATAGCTAAATACAACATTTTTTAAAATTATAAAGTTGTTCGTTTTAAAAAGTCGTCCCTTATTATCTCAGCAGCGGTGTAGAGTAAACATACAGGCGGCATCAAAGGAGGATTATCGCACAAGCCAGAACAAGATGGATTAGTCTGCTCGGTTAATCCTAATATTATCGGTAGCACGAAATAGTCACAACTCACAGAACAAGCGCACAATCCAAAGTTTGAAACAGCTATTAATTCACGTAACAACCTGGAACCACAAAAAAGAATGAAAAACTCAACAACTTTAGCTTAGTTTTATAGCGGTATAGGTAGCTTCATGGCTATTCAAGCTATTCATTACTTAAACAATCATTAATCCTTAGGCTTACAATTACGTTATGTAGGTTCGTCGGTCCATTCATTCTTGTGCTCTCAAAATAATGGTTGGATAGAAAACCATACTATTTGACTGGAAATTACTGTCAGAGACTCATAATTAGGAACACAGATCAGAACTCTTTACAACGAGTCTGGGCTCCATACCTGAGACAGAGGATTGCCTAAAGAGAACCGCTATAACACTGGTTCGTACGAATATTCTTCCTTCACACTGTCAGGTTCAGACACTCGTCAAAGAGATCGCGTCGGAAGACGGAAGGCTAACGGCGAATCACCACACCGATAAATTGATAAGCGTGGTTCACAAACCACACCGCATGACGTAAACACAAAAGGTCGCAACACCGTCGGTCCTTATCGCTTATCTGGGATAAAGTTTAATTGAATTTGCAAAAGCGCTGTAAATATTTTTTATTATTGTAAATTTCACCAGAGAATCAGCTATGTACATGTGAGTCTACTATCTATCTCTGAACTTGCATTCTATACGGTTTAGGGGGATGCTTTTACGGGAGAATTTATGAACTCTCTCCGACCCTGTCTTTCTTTATTGTTTTGCTGCTTAGCCTAGATATTCGTATGGGATGTAAAATATACTTAGCAAGCGTAAAAGCACTGGACCTGTGGTAAGAACCATAGGATTGGAGCTGCGAGTATTAAAATTCGGAGGGGGTGAGAGGGACGCGAGGTGGTGGGGGGGGGGGGGGATTTCGTTGAAGAAAAAAAACTTTCTTACCTCGAATTTTGCGAATGCATTTTAATGTACTTCTGAAATGCTGTGGACCTAGATCCAGATTTCTATCATACGAATGGATTCGAATAGTTCAAAAACATCACAAGCATTTTAACAGTAAAGATTCGCCGTTCTTGTCTATTTCATGTTACCGGTAATGGCATTTCGATGGATGAGAAAGGAGTGAAAGATAATCGAAGAAAACTGCGAAACTGGAAGAAAATAGCGTGGGAATAAAATATGTAGTTAGATATTATGGCTGAAGAAGACTGTTGAAATTTGTTTACTTTCAGTTTCACCGCTAATAAAATTGATCTACTGATTTGTGGGTTCCTTTACAAAAGAAACTCGATAAACTCAGTCCCTGTATTTTCATACTTTCAAACAAAATTAAGGCATTGCAAAACAATTACAACTGGTAGTGAATGTACAAAAAGAACAGATTTCGCGGGAGATAGAACAGTCTATGTTTGTCATCGTATATTTTTAGATGAATCACAATCTAGGCCAACGTCTTACGGTACAATATATGCTGAATCCTTTTCTCATGGAACAGCAAAATTATGGTCTTAGCGAAACAGTGCATAATTCAAGTTTTCTTTGTAACTGCAAATTGTAAAACGTAGATTTTTATCCATTTCAGCCCTGACAAAAAGAAGACTACCCAAACAGGAGAAGCAAGAAAGTTTGTACTAGGCCTACTTTCTTCAGAGAATATTATGTTTCATGAATGAAAAAAAAAACGTTTACCATTTTTTGTTAAAAAGGTACTCGACAGAGTTTATTTTTTCATGTGAAACTGAGACAATATGCAAGTACAGAGTGTTAAAATGTTATCCGTCCAAGAACCTTTGGTAAGGTCGGAGAATGTGAAGGTGCGAGTCTGAAGAAAAAAAGGCATAAACTCAAAGAGAGCAGTTTTGCATTGAAGATAACCTTACCGAGTGATATGCAGAAGGCATATTGATTTAGCGTCTTATTCTCTCTCTCTACCTCTCTTTCTAAATCTGTTTCTCTAGCTCCTTTATAATTTTTCGACTTTGCCCTTTCTCCTTCCACATCCTCTCTCTATTTCTCTTTTCTCTCTCTCTCTCTCTCTCTCTCTCTCTCTCTCTCTCTTACATAGCGTGTTTGAGCGTGTTTTGCTTAACCTTGTTACAAAAACTGAAGATGCATAGTTCTTATGTAGCATAACTTTTAGTGTCTCTGTGTCTTCGATCAAAGGTATAAGCCTTTTAGCTTTACAGAGTATAAAGTGTCTTTAACAAAAAAAGGAAAATCTGGAGGTCTAGATACAGCCTTTAGCCTCGATGGTGCGTAACACATTATTGTCTTTTACGCCATGTTATATGTCAACAGAGATAATCCAGGCCGATAAGATCCCCAAGCTTGTGTTTATCTCTAACACTGTCAAAAAGTTGTTTCCTGTGTTCAAAAGATGTTCAAACGTGTCTATCTTCCAAAGTCATTGCTGAAGATCTACTTGACAGAACGAATCCTGAAGACCGTGTTGTCAATGGTTCGTATTTTGGGTTTATCTCTCCCTATTACAGCTTTAGTACTGCCCCCAAGTTCTGGCTTTACAGAAAGTGTCTTTTGGTTTGTTTACACTTCCGGCCGAAGTTGAATTTCCCTATTACGACGTATTCATTGAGGTCTTTAATGTATGGCTTTGCCCAGTCAAACAACTTTTCATTATCTAAAGAGCTGCTCAATCTTTGGAAAAGTTTGGTAGCCTGGTGTCTCTTGAAACGCACCTTGTCCTTGCTTTCACGTGAAAGTAAAGAACTGCAACCGACCAAAGGCAATCCGTCCTACATGTACATGTATCTGACAAAATCATCTAATTCTATTGACACGTGTTTTTATGTAAGCGTTTTTTATGCATACCAGTCTGGTGTGAAAGCTGCAAAGACATATTTCCACTACAAGTAGTATGCTATGTGTTGTCAAATCGACGTAAGTGAGCAACTAATAACATTATTTTCTTAACAAACGCACAAAAAGTTCGGATACGACATTTGGGTCACAACTTAGCGTAAAAAGAAATGCAACATCTTATTGGGTTTGAGTTTTTCAATCGGTTAAAAAATTTTCAAGAATTTTTGTAGTTTTGGTTGGTCTTGTCCCGTCACCATTATGAGTCCCGTCACGATAGTCTGAAGATTTTGGAGAACTCTTGCACCCTAAGCTATCTAAAATAGCGCATTATTATCTAATACACTCTAGCTTTGATTACATTAATTTCCAAACGGGCCATTACCAACTAGTATAACTTTTGAACTCACAGAATAGAAGCAGTACAAACAGCGCATCACTTTAACATCCTAACAAGATATTTCATTGCCTGTTGTCGGTAATCAGTTTAATGTATGAAGAGAGCGGGGAAAGGGCCTTTTCGAGGAGTTCAAACCATGCACTCATTATACATGTAGCAAAAGCAAATTCTATATCATTTGATGATGACGGCACATTAGATTTAGTTTCAAAAGAAATGGGCTATAAAATGTCAATGTTATGCGTGTATTTTGCCATTGGGTGCTGTACAAAGGTTACAGAACGGCTAGATTTGGGTCTTCATCTAAGGGTTGGCCACACCTTCCTTACTTTGAACAAGCTGAGAACTTCCTTTCATCGGTCTTATTTTCTGAGCAAAGTGGGTCTACCACAGACAGACGTTCACCTCCTTAGACAACAATAGCAAGAACTTTCCGGATCTACAATCTAGAGTATACGACCTTGTACCGTGTTTTGTGACATCTGAATCAGTACCTCAGTTTCAAGAGGCCGATACCTATAATCTAGGTGCTCTCATGCGCTAGATACAACGACAGCACCTTATTTCTAGATTCACGAACTTCAATCTTTTGGAAAGCCTTAGTTACACGTGGTATTTAATCGCTTCAGTAATCCAACAAGGTAATGATAGGTCTAGTTGTAATGATAAATATCTCTATTAGATTTAGATATAGATATAGACTCGACAATTTGCAATCTGAATTATTCACCATCAATACATGTATATCAAAACGTCAATGCCTAAATTTATACCTGCATATACCTGTCTTTTTTGGCGAATACATTTTATCGAATGACATTTACATAGTGGCATTGTGATTGTCAACGACCTTTGAGTAGAATGCAAACTGATAGATACAGCAAAATTTGATAGCCTAGCTAGGTTTTAAAATATCACCAAGCCTTCAGAAAAAAGTCTTAAGTCCCTCTAACGGACTGAATATGTGCGGCGAATTGCCGAATGCTAAAATAAAACTAAGACTAAGGCAGTGAACATACTGCGCCCGGTCCGTATCCAGCCTAGCAACGGGAAAAACTTGCAGCTATGATCAGACTGTGTTGTTCTTTTTTAAACTGTATCAAAGTTTACTTAATGGTATGAACTACAAAACATATTTTTTTAAGCAGCTAGTTACGAAAAGTGTTAGTCAGGGATTTACAGATGTTGAATTTTACCTCAAAAGGATAAACTGGAAAGAATGACTTTCTTAAGTATTTATGTATAGCTAAGAGAATGATGAATTTTTGTGTGTGAACAAATGACAAACTAGCATTAGATTTTTGTCAGTATCATGTCTGTATTCTGTTGAATGGAGAACAAATTGATAAACGATGGTTCTGACCTAAATCTACCTATTGGTGTGGGTTTGTGTGTCAAGAGTTATCTAAGAGCTTTTTTTATCTAAAGTGCCTTATATTATTTTTCCTATCTTACTACAGAATAGGGTGCGCAATCTGCAAGAAGGAATGCGGAAGAGATTCTGTTTCCCAAGTTGTGACGTAGAGTTAGCTCAGAGTCATTATTCATTGGCCTCACAACATTTCCTTTTCAGAGCATTCAGGGTTCCACGCGATCTACGTCCTTTTGGACGTCGTATGTCTTTTTCTACAATGAGGCCATGGTTTAAAAAATATTTTAGAGTGTCAAAATGTAAGAAACTGAATGAAACTATCCAATAGCCAAATTGTGTAGAACCATATTAGAACTTGTGATTTAAAGCATGGAGAAAAAAGACGTACAAATCTTTTTGATAAAGGAGTTTTCTAAAATCTAAATGTTCAGCATCGGGACTGATTTGGGCTTGTCGCGAGACGCCTTTTGATATTAACACATGCAACTCTTTTATACTAAACGGTTTACGTAATAGGGTAAAACATTATGGGAACACCTGTCGCTGAAATTAAAATAGTCGTATGGCACACGAGAGAGGTTTTGTGTACGAGAGGTTAGCTTTCTTTGTTGTCGAGTGGGGTCCATTGGCTTTGACTTTAAGCGGTCTAAATTAATTATCATAAGCACTTTTAACAATATGCTACAACCCTTTTGTTTTTGCCATGTGGTATCAAAAGGCTGGCGCCATCTTGAAATAAACAGCTTCTCAGTTTTTGTTTGGAACCAACTCGTAATGATATGGAAGTACATTATACAAGCATATTAAGAGAAAAATAAAACGGGCGAATATTTTAGGTGGTCTTGTTCTCTTTTTCCCTTAGTATTGACGTATCGTGCTAAATTATCTGAGTTTTGTTGGATTAAATACGCTCTTCAGAATGAAACACATAGCTATCTTTTTCCTGAGAGTAAACCCCCCAGAATACTATTGTGTTTATTCGGGAATGAGATGAAAGTTCAAATTATCGTTCCTTTCAGAAAACTTCCTCTTTGAAGTCAGGGGCAAGAACGAATGTTCTCATTCCCGATACAAGTTTCATTTAGATATTTTTCTCACAATTATAACAAATTTAACATCCAGAACTAAAAAAACAACCAAAAGAGCTAGTCTAAATATAAAAATACAAAAAAAGTTAATCGCGAACGTTTTAAAAAAATCGTATCTTAGAGGAGGCGGCTAATCCCAATTTAATTTTATATAGTATTACCTGATAGAGATATTAAAAATCGGGCATTAAAATTTTTATATGGTTTGGCATAGGATAGAATTTACGATAAAGGTAGTATAATTTTGATCAGTTCAGGTACATCGGCGAGCCCTTGTTAACGCTTTGATATCATTGTAAACTTAGAGGTGTTATATCAATTCTATTTACATAGAATGGTTTTGTATTTTTGTGAAAACGGTGAGAAATAAATTTGAAAGTTTTACCGATTTTCAATAAGCTTAATTACCATTCAGCGAGAAACTTTTTTCATGCATACAAACAGAAAGCTGATTGTTTGGGCTTGTGCCATCATCATTAGCATTTATGTACTTGTGTTTTGGACCTAGTTTTTCACGTCTACTAGATCTACCCTTCTGTCTCACTCACATGCTCAGCACGTGAATAATTGTCTCCACTTCAGAGAATAAAATTTACATTTTTCTCTTCTCATAGATCAGCTTTTGTTTTAAGATAAGAGTTAGGTCTATTAAAAGTTATAATAACTGGAAATAATAGTAGCATACATTTGAGAAAGAGGTGCTCAAGTGAATTGAGTCGCTGCAGTTCAGTGACTAAACAATGACAGTGGATAGCGGATTCCAGGATGACACTTGTCTTAGCATGGCAACATTTTACTTAACGGGTACATCAAACAAAATAAAAGCTCAGCTAGGCATAAAAAAATAAGGAAAAAATATATTACAAGGAAAGAATTTTTCGATTTCAGCTATAATATCACAGAGCATTTCAGTAGAGTGAGACAGACAGGTGAAGAGACTCAAAAATAAAAAAAAAGAATAATTATAACCTTGTGTAGACAGACACTCAGACAAGTGGGAGAAAGACAGACGGGAGACGCCGGGAGAACGGTACAAAAATTAGGTTTGACTTGAGGTAAGCATTGGTTGTTGATTAAAGAATTGAGGGAGATAATGAGAGAGACACACACACCCACACACATAAACATACATATACACCGAACAGAGAGAGAGAATGAGAGAGACAGACAGAGACGGAAAGAAACAGAGAGTATGTGGAGAAGGGATGGTGTGTGTGTGTGTGTGTGTGTTTGGTAGAGAAAGATTATTTTTCTTTCACATTGCATTGTACTCGTAATTGTGTGTTTTAAGACAATATTGGCAATGTTGAAATCTTTAATATTTATACTTGCACATATAACAGGTATTGTTAAATATTTCACAGAGTTCTGGTAATGCTTAACATTTTACTTATGCACAGTTATAATACTGGTAATGTTAAATTCTTAAATATTGCGCAATATTTTTACCAATCGGGCCACCCAAAAAGGTGCGGAGTCTCCCAGAAGTAAACTGGAATAGATAGGCGTTTTGTCAAGTTTCACGTGACTTTTGCTGAGACATATATCAGAGGAATTGAATCTTAAAGAACCGATTCGCGTAAATAAATATTTTTTCTTTCCGAAAGGGCAAAAAGTGAGCAATGTTTTGTTTTAGGTTTAGAGTAACCAACTGCATATTAATTAATGTTATACTCTTGATGAGGGTGTAGCGTTTTTAAAGATCCCAAAATAGGGAGCGCGGCAAGTCTTATTACACTAAACCGTCTTGGATTAAACTGCGGACAACGGAATCGATAGTAATTTCTTAAACTTTTCCCAAACGACCAAAAGGCTGTGTCGTTTGAAGATTTCATTGTTTAGTAATAGACTTTCAGATATAAAAATTATACATATTTGTTGGGAAATTTCGGATGGATTGGACAATTAAAAAAAAAGAATGCTCAGATCTATGGTGAGTGCAAACTACACAAAAATCAGAACAAAACGGGTTCTATTCTAGATATTACGACTCTATTTTTTATCAACATGTTTTAATAAATAACTTGTTTACTTTTTGTATTAAAGTTTATCTACAAATCGGATAAGAGAAGGAGAGAGATATAGATAGATAGAGATAGACAGACAGACAGACAGACTGACAGACAGAGAGACAGACAGAACGAGGATCTTGATTGAGAAAAGGGCAGAGCTAGCCTCCCGCATTACTTGATACAGATTTGAAGTTCCTGTCAGACGGTACATTACAATGCCTGGGAAGTAGGCCTATTTCATACTCCTAAAAGATATTTTATTTATAAATTGTTCTTTGCTATTATGATTTCACAAAAAAGTGTTCTTCGTTAATTTGACAATAGTGCTGCTGACGATGGATAATATTACTTTACCTGTAGAAATAAATAACTAATTTTTATTTATTATTGGAGAAAATAGAAAAAACAATAGGCCTACAAT
This sequence comes from Elysia marginata, assembly GCA_019649035.1. Taxonomy (NCBI): domain Eukaryota; kingdom Metazoa; phylum Mollusca; class Gastropoda; family Plakobranchidae; genus Elysia; species Elysia marginata. The sequence goes on along the minus strand of BMAT01010607.1, from coordinate 210,311 downwards.
GCATACTATTATAACTCTCAAGTAATACTTACAGAGCCAAGACTTGGAGTATGCAAGCGCAGTTTGGCCATTGCAAAAAAGTAAGATAACCACTCTAACGAAGAATGATAAACGCAAATGAAACGAAGAATTATAAATAAAAACTAGCTGGATCAAGACCGGAAACTGTTACATGGGACGCTTAAAACTGTCAGACGGCCTCCAAAACTTCCATGATAATATTTATGGGTCTTCTATGAACACCCATATAATAAGAGAAGGTCATGACAATAATTAAGGTTATATGATTCTTGAAATTGAAAGCGCAACAAGCGTTGATATAAATGTCACTGTCAGCCTTAAGTGACACAACTGATAAACATTAGATTCTAATTATGTTGTATCTCTGAAAAAAATTAGGTCTTGTCATTAATTTTAAGCTTAGCATGAGAGGAAGAGAGAAAGTGAGAAAAGGGATTGAAAAAAGTGTGTGAGTTAGAAGGAAAGGGGGGGGGGGTAATAATAACAACATTACTTTAAAAGTGACCACACGCAATGCTTTGTTATTCACAATCAATATTTGGTTAGGCTGTGACACATTGAAATATCACCTCTGTTTTTTATGTCACTACATAATTAATGTTTTACATGACTGTATTGCGGCATTGTGGAGTTTTGCATAATTTTTGCATCGTTTTAATTTTCTTTCTTAAAGTATGAATAATTATCTCGTAAATAATAGACTACAATTCTGAATGTGTGGCAAGCATGATATATACGAGGGCTCTTTCAGAAATAACCGAAAAATGCCCATTGCTC
>BMAT01010607.1:77604-90575 GCA_019649035.1 Elysia marginata | reverse complement strand
GCTTTCCTGTTATGGGCCGGCCCAAAACAAAGTTATATAGAAAATATAGGGAATATGATATCTACTCATGTTGGAGTATTCGACCTGTTCAGTATGGTGGCCTAGGTTCAAACCAATTCAGCAGAATCAACAAGTAAGGAACACCAAGTCTTGATGTGACTACCTGTCAGGAACAAGTTGATATAGCTTCAGGTATCCTTCTAGTTCTATAGTGCTATAATTGCACGCTAATTTGCGCTGGCTATTTGTCGAGATGGTAAACAGTAAAATAAACAACTCTATTCATTCATCTTACATTCTGTATAGGCTAAATGCTTTCTAAGACAATTCCAAGATGTGTTTAGAAACTTATCGCTAAGAAGTAGAAATTTGAGGGCTACATCATTCGGAGTATTTTATTATGTATCTCGCACTATGGGTGAACGAGCGGCATCTAAATTTCGACATTAAAGGCGTTGCTGTTTTGAACAAGACTTTTTTCTAAGCTCTTAAACTCAAAAAGTTTACTTGAATTATTAACAGTTTCTCGAGAGATATTAAAACTTTTTTTTGTTTTGAAAAAAAAATAAAACTTAATTTAATCTTTCGAGACAGAAAACAAGGCAAAGCAAAAAAAAAAAGGAAATCTTGAGAATTTTAGCAACAGTCAAAATTGTTACCAATTTCTGAAAGAGAAAAAGAAAAAGTGTTATTTCATTGACAGGAAATACTCATAAGCAAGTAAAACTTTATACAACATCAGAAATTGTATTGAAACATACTGAAAAGTGAAGGGAAATGTGTGTCAAGAAAGAATGCCGACCTGCTTAGGCAGGGCTCAAACGTTGGACCTTCCTAAAAAGAATGCAATTGAAGTTGGAAAAAAAATGTCTAAATATATATCACGCGAATTGACAACAGAAGCCCCTAAATTTGCAGATTTCTTATAGCATTTTGTGTTGTAAAATGGTTGGACTTTATGAATCTGTAAAAACATGGACTTTAATATTACATGACTTATTGATAACTCAGCCCACTTTATTTTTTTTATTTATTTAAAGGAAGGGGGCGGGTACAGAGTTGCCTTTATGTATAAATGAGATAGTAAAATACAATGTATAGATAAGGTTAACAGGGTTATTCATAAACACAAAACAAAATTTACCGTGCGCAATAACCAAGCTTATAACTACAGAAGGAACCAAAACACCAACTTTGTTCGACCCTGTAGAAAGCGCAGAATTGTAGGACATGTGCCTCCCTCTCCATTCTGTGAAAAAATTCAAAGGTTCCATGAGACTACAAAATGTGCTGCAGTATCATATAATGACTTAAGTTGCTGGGATTGAATTGAGAAAACTGATACTATCCCCAAATAGGTCAAAGATTGACCACAAAAATAGTCCTTAGCGTAAATTAAAAGAAAGCTAATGTATCTTTCATCATGCACATTAACACAACCATAAAATTAGTGAAATGTCTGGGAAAAGATATTTAAATAGATGAGAAGTTGTTGATCTATTTAAAGATTTTGATATTTTATAAGTGTTAGACTTCTAAAACTGCTTTTCTTTATTTTTCTGGAATTGGTTTCAAAGATTATTGCAATGGCTTAGGCCATAACCAAGGTATTGAAATAATAATCTTTTCACTGCCTTAGAGAGTTATTGAGAGCCTACTAAATTATATAAATATCTCTAGATTTCAAAATTCCGCAGCAAGACCTATGTTGCTATATTGCTATACAAATTATTAAGATTATGTTCTTGCACTCTACTTTTGGTCAATTTGTATTCCCTCACATCTCATAAGATTAAGGCACATTTCTGTACCTAGATTCCAGGTACCTTTGCAGCACGAATAAATTCAATAATTAATCCAAAAAGATATTCATTACTGAATCTTATGAAGCAAAATTGCTCTACATTAGTTTTATGACTGTATATTATATAGATTCAACAGCCTCCTGATAACTCTCCCCAAACCAGGAAAAGCAAAAGGACCACTATCAAATCTAAGGCCAATAACTTTTCTGAACTCTCTTGGGAAGATCCTGTGAACTATTGTGCTAAGCCATATTAGGCAAAAAATTGAAGTATGATCGTAGCACATCAGACGTAATATGGCCGCACAGGTGGCTAACAGCAAAAGCTTAAAAAGACACGCACCTGGAAATAAACATCACTGGCATTGATATGTCAGCCGCTTTCGACACAATCAATAGAAAAGAAATACTGACAATTTTAAAAGAAATTGTGGAAGAAGACAAGCTACGCATCATTCAGTTTCTACTGAGCAAAACCACACTAGATGTCAAAGTGAATGGGTGTACCCAAGAAACTACTTTTACCACCAACATCGGAAAACCACAAGGGGATAGTCTAAGCCCAGTTCTTTTCACAATCTATTTGGAAAACGCTCTATAAGATATCAGGAGTGCGCAAAACAACTCACAGCAGCCAGCTCATTGTATGCCCTCTGAAATAATTTATGCAGGCGACATTGACTTCATAGGAACAGAAAGTATACACGTGGCGGATACCACCAGCAGGCCAATCCCAGGATTAAGCTCAAAAAAGCCATATCAGACTAGAGATGTAGGCACAGAACCAGCAGTTATGTACTAGAACTTGTAGAAGTCAGAATATAGACACAAGTCATGTCTAGATTCTAGATCTAGATGTAGTGTTTCTGGACAAACACATTAAGACATGTAGCTAGACCCAGAATCGTGACTGAAGTTTGAGTTGCGCCAAGCCCACATTGACAGGTAACAGTCGGCAAGTCAAGCCGTTGTGTAAACATAATACTAACTTGCCAGATAATCCCACACTAGATTAGAAAAAATCACAATCTGAGTCAAAGTCATATAAATCTCTGCCTATCCTAATAAATGTTGGATTGTTGAATGAAAATAAACAGAGTCTACATCTACATCTAGATTATAGATCAAGGTCACATACACTAAGTTCAACAGGATAGCAATTTTTGGTCCTAAAATTATGGAAACCACTTGAGAAGTTATGTCTAAAATAAACTACGTGGATTTTTTTTATACTAAATTGAAGTTTAACATTCAGAGATTCTTTGGATTGAAAAAGAAGCAATTTTTTTAAGATTAAGCCAAATGTTGCTTCTACCGCATTCTCGATTGACTAAGCCAAGACCGATGGACGTGAACGAATCAACACTTTTTTAAGACTCAAGATTTTTAAACGTGATGCTAGTCTAAGAATGTTGCTGGTTTGCTGTTTTTTTTCGATGAGAGCTGAAAATTTTCAATGAAGCATGGGTATGATACATCCCACTCATAACATCGGGCTTGAGCCTTTTACTAGCAAAGTAGTACTCAGCTAGTGTTGAGCCTTTTACTAGCAAAGTAGTACTCAGCTCGTGTCAGCATATCACGTGACAAGCTTTGGGGTGTTTGTGTTTCGTGTACAGGTCTCATACCCGACAAAAATATTAAACCATTCACTTCACAAAAAATGTGGAGAAGTTCATCTATCCCTCCAAATACTTGAGTTTAGATGGAGACTGTTTGGACACATATTAAGACAAGATCTGTGTATTCCTGCAAACGAAGCAATGCAGTTCTTAATTTTAGAAGACCATAATAGACCAAGGGGTAGACCAACAACAACAATTCCATTTACTTTAAATAACAACCTCAAACATGTTTCGCGCAAGAAAATTACTTTAACATCACAGAAAGACCTGGATTTAATTTGAGACATGGCAAAGAATCGAGACAAATGGAGGACCTTCATCGCGGAGGTAAGAAGAGGAGCAGCCAAAGCTGTGCGGTCAGATGACCCTACAAGCCAGTAGTTTTAAGTCAAGTAAGTTATATAATTTAGAATTTCACAATATCTTCATTTAAAGAGTTTTCTATCCCAAAAATCTGGAGAAAAAAAGATTTCAATGTGGTATCCACAACTCTGCCCATTTTACAAAAAAAAAATATTCAAAATTAGAAAAACGATCACGTTTATAATTGATTTAAATGAAAAAAGTAAGAATGGGTAAAGACGCCATTTGACCAGTTTTGCCCTGAGACCTTTGATTTTATACCACATATGAATTTAACTTCACAACAAAAGTAACATAAATGAATGTGGGTTTTGTGCAGTGATTTCAGAGGTTTGGACTTCAATAGCGACTGCTGGGTATCTAAATTCAACCACTTTATCTTCGAAGTCATATTACCCCAAACCTTAACATCAGAATTGATATTCACAAATACAAGAAATTCCTGTTGATTAGAGAATAAAATTTTTTAAAGAGGAGTTTTATTTTTGTTACTTGATTATTTTTCAATATTCATAATCCTTTTTGCACCATCAGCTGAACTAGTTCAATACCCTTGGCCAAAAGAAATGTTGTGTTCAGATTGCCTGCATAATAATTTGTAGTTGGTCATTTTTCGTATCTGTGATTAGCAGAACAGCTATGTAACTTTCTTATTTTTTTTTTGTACACTATATTAATCCCTTTCAGAAAATTTGTCTTCATTACTCAGCGTAACTGTGTCGCCACAGAGCAGCGCCACTAATGCCGCAGCAGACCAAAACATTTGAAGCCTGTGGCTGGGTACCCATTTTACAGGTGGGTGGACTGGGGAAAGTTAGGGTAAATTGCTTTCTCAAGGCAATTGCAGCATGGCATGATCGGCAATCGAACTTGCGACCTCAAGATCTCGAATCCGACGCGCTAACCACTCTGCCACGCTGCCCCTATGGTGTAAATATAGAGATGCCATACAACTTTTCTCAAAATCACTGAAAATCAATGTGCCAGGTTCTTTCGTACACAAAATAATGAATGTCTCGTGTTTAAGGCGAGTGAGCCAGAAGTCCGAAATCCTTTTTTTTTAGAAAGCGACATTTAAAGGGTTTTTTTTCTTTTATTTCTCTAAATATTAATTTCACAAGTTTTGAAATGTTTGCAGAGAGCATTGATCTTTTTTTTTTTCAATTGTTCATGTTTGGAAGCTTAAAAAAGTTGAAATTGTGACATCCGACTCATTTACCCTGGGCGCAGGAGATATAAAAATAGCAAACAAGAAAAGAGTGCAATTTTGACCTGACGGTTTGCTATGATAGCAAATGGATCAGAACCTATATAGTGGAGAGAAATGGTATCCCTGTAAGTACGATTTTATTTTAGCTTAACATCCAGCATCCTATGTTTTGCTGCGTCAATAGTTAAGTATGCTTGAAAGGATTTGATAAATTAGGCCATAGCTTTGAAATTTGTACCCATCACTAGTTGTTACTCACGACATAGCTGGTTTACATAGGCCAGGCCCAGAATGCCCCCTTGGTCTGGGAACTCGCTGAACAGATGGTTTAGACAAAATCTTTTACTCCCAAAGGCTGTATATTTGGCAAAAGACTGAGGGTGAAAAAAAAGTTATGATAAGAATGTTATGAGCCAAAATCACCACCCCTTACCACCATCCAACTAAAAAGTTCTTGACAGAAAGAAAGCAATAATTACTCAAACGATACTAATGAGGATGAATCGAGGAGGCACTTTGCAATTGGTAAAATGAATGAATAAATACAGCTTTAGCCTTGAAGACTTTACATATTGACGCCTACAGGCCTATACATATCATAGCAAATTCAATTCATATTTCAGAGCATTGCAGTACAGCTGCTTGTATGGCGCTCAAATGCTAACATTCCCAAAATTTCAAGCACTGCCTCTAGCCAGTTACATATTACACGGGTGGGTGGACTAAGGTAAGTGCAGATAAATTGTTTTTGAAGGCAATTACAACTTGAGTCATCGTTGTGAAGAGAAACTGCAACCACCAGATCTTGAGTCTGTCACACACACCACTGAGCCACACTGGTTCATATAAAAGTAATGATACTTTATAACACTGAATTTTTCACTAAAACAAAAAATTTAAAATTAATTGTAATATAATTGGCTACAGCCGTCTTGTTTATAGATGTATGTTTCCTTGATACAGAGACACTAAAGGACTTTTTTTGACACTTAAGGACTTTTTTTGACACTTAAGGACATTTTTTTAGTTCACAGAGTAAAGCATAGTTTATTACTTAGAACAGATGTGACAAAGGCAGAGCAACAAATAATAAATGAAAGAAAGAAAAAAGTGGGAAAATGCTGAGAAAAAAAACGAAAAAAAAAAACAGAGATATATCATCTCGTTTGATATATTGTTGTAATTTTCATTTGAGAATTTGTAAAAAAAAAAAAAAAAAAAAAGAAAGAAAAAAGCTTTGGATTCTCCCGCTAAAGACACTACAGAGATGTTGGTAGGTAGTTTGAATTTTAACGTCTCTTTTCAACTACACAGTTATATCAGAGACAGCGCTTGGGATGATTGAAAGCGTGCTGCCACACTGTGATGTACGGAGCGCTCCATACACCACACCCAGTCACATTATCCTGACACCAGGCCGACCAGACTTAGCACTAAATCCATAATGCCAGACACCAGGCGGATCAGCTACTAATACCAATTTTAAAGTCTTTGGTTTGACTCGGCCCGGGATCGAACCCGTAACTCCCGATCTGTGAGCGAGTGTCTTTACCGTTAGGCCACAGAGCCGGTGACACTACAGAGACTATTCTAATCAGTAGACATGAATTTGAAAGCCAAGGGGCACCAAACTTGATGTAAAGATGAGTAAAATACTTACTGTTAACTTATTGTCTGCGTCCCAATTGTCATAGTCCTCGTTGAAATGCCGCACGGGTGAGATGGTACTTGGTGTAGTATACTCCGGTAAAATGATCAGCTTAAAAAGAAACCTAAAACTATATCACATGCCCGGCCCTATTGGTTAAAGACATTCGCAAACAATGCTTTTTGGCAATCATGTTGAACATGGCACAATTTTGAAATTTCGGCATACTGATTTAATTATAGTTTCCAAACAATAGAGCTTATAAAATTATGTGCCTTCAGAATGTTAAAAAAAAAATGTTTCCCTCTGGTTGTATCAGCTTTTAATCAATGTGTGTAATCTGGGCTTTTTTTGCACTGAAAACTTTAAAGTTAAGCTATCGAAGCTCTTTGTCATAGAATTATAGTAGCTTAAATTACAATGTTATGAGAGAAAAAAAATGCCATCTAAGTTTTTGTTTTTTTTTTGTTTGTTTGATGTCAGATCAACCATAACAAGGCAAATTTATTATTTAAAAACAAACCCTTATAACACCGGATTAAAGGTTGTTTTTTTTCTTGCCATGGTGTCAGAAAGAAAACAAAAATTTTGGAATTTTAGTCAGAACCCTATAAGTATAAAGCATTAATGACAAACTGACAGACAAGAAACCTCATAGGAGAAAATCTGTAAACTGTTTCTCCAACAAAGTTTTCAATCTGTCATAGAATTCTCAAATGACAATTTAAAAAAGACAGAATTATGCTGTAAAACTTTGCATTGATATTTACCTCTGCAACTTGCACACCGATCCCATAGTGTTTCTCTCCAGCTCTATCCTCAAATGCGGACGACTTTAATATTTGATCCACAAACTGTATGTGCTGTACCTTAAATAATGGAAATAGGAATTTTTTTTTAGTGAGATATATACTCCAACTCTAAGAGTACAAATGAAACAAGGAAAGCTATTGGCTTTACACCTTTGTCAGACACCCCCCCTCCTCCCCCCCCCCAAAAAAAAAGAAGTATAACACACTTACATAAATAGGCATACGAGTAACAGTAAAAGAAAAACAATACTATTATTATAATCAGTACAGAAATATAAAATCTAAAAAAAAATCAATGAACGATGGAGAGACAAATGCTGTCCAGCCCATTTCCATCAAATTATTCTGGGAATATTGATGCATTAATTCGAGCGTGCAGTAGGTCCTATTCGAACTTACAGGTAAAATATGCAATGAATGTTTTGATTTACAAGACTTCTACCAGGATCTGATGAGTGCATTTTTCTGTTCTTATTTTCTGTTACTATTTTTTTAGAGATCAAAAGTTATGTCTGTTTTTGAAAACAATATCGAGATAATTCAAATGCAAAAGTTTTCTCTTAGATTAGTTCTATTACCAAAAAAAGTGTCAAATTGTTACCGGTTTTCATCTTCATATACTTATATATGTAAACCCTCAACCCTCAGCTTACTAGGTTAGATTGGCGCAGTTTGACTTGAAAATTTAAAAAAAAAAAAAAGAGGAGAGAAATTTTTGTGACTATAACAAAGTCTCACCATCAACGACAGACAGGAATAAGAGTTGAATTTGCAGCGCTTTTTGAAAAAATCAGTGTCCCCGACTATAGAAATGAGACAGACTTTGTTTGTGAAGCTCCGTTTCTCTCGATTACTGGCTGGGTAAAAAACAGACAAAAGGACTTTCATTACAACAATGTGAGGCAACCAGGATAAATCACATTAGTTTTTACTGAGAGCCTTAAAAAAAAAAAAACTTTATTCGATATGACAAAACAAATTTAACTTTTTAAAAAAATAAATTATCTCAAGTTAGAGAAAAGCTAGATTTATAATTTTTCAATTGACTTAAGAGCAAAAAATAAACTGAAAAAATTAGTACCTGTGACACGTCCTTGATTTACCATTGCTGGTGCGTGTTATGCAAAAAGTTAGAAAATTAGTAAAGTGACATGTGTCTTACTAGCACTTCGCCCCAAGGCTTTACCGCCGACAACATTGGCTACGTTAGTTTATTAAATGGCACAGTAGTTGACTTTATGATCGAAGCAAGTATAGCAAGTTTGTCAAAGAAATTCAAAAATTACTCACTGGCCGCATTTATTCTTCTAAATTTCATAAAATATGGTGTTAATGTCATACTTTCAAATCTCGTTTTTGATCATTTTTAAATCCCTCATACAGAACCAAAATTACCCCAACAAGCAAAAAACATATTAAACCCTAAACTTAAAACAATAACTTAGATTTTTGGTGTTACTCCGTGAATTTACATTGAGCACAGGAGGAATGTTAGATAATACATGCCCATGCAAAATACATATACATACAAGAAACATTCATATGAAAAAAAATAACATCTTAAATTTTAAATTCATTGTAACTTGATGCCACCTCTGGCTTGGCAATATGTTAAAACAAAAATAAATAAACACCCAGGATTAGAAAGAGTTTTATGGTAGGACTATTTTTGATTTAGATAGATGCATGTTGCAAAATTTTTTTTCAAATGGCTCTAGTTTCAATCCAGACTTCAATTACCGTGGGGCAAGTACTTAAGAGGTTTTGCCTGAGATGCGTTTTGGTACACATCTTGCTGTTTCTCACTGCTTCCCTGCTCGGACACGCTGCAGAAGGGATGCCTCAGAGAGATTTGAAAGAAAAACTTTTTACTTATCAATGCAGCAAGCAGTGTGAAGTTCAAACAATTGAGGCAATCTTGTCAGATAACTTTCTCTCTAATTGTCTGGTGCAAATCGGTCAGATGCTGCAATTTTCATATTCACAGGAGTGGCTTTTGAGCATTGCATTTTCCTCTCAACATAAACATTTTCTAATGAAATATTTTACAACATTTTGTAGAAAAGTATTGAAACTTTTGTTTATTTCAAAACATAGAGGAATAGAAGAGAAAATAGGCTATTCAATAATGCATTCTCAATTAAAGCTTTTCACTTTTCACATATAACTCATTTCACCGGCCTTGAAACACTTGTTCTTTCTCACTTTTTTTTAATTTTCACCAATATGTTACTCAAGAACAGTTTTTTCCCCTACCTTATAATCATATCATAATTCTTGGCAACATAAGAAATAAATCTTATATCTGTTGATAGATCCATCAAAATTATAGCTATACAGAACTTATTGCATCAATTTGATTTTGACACTTGGAGTATGACGCATATCACTTAAGGAATTTACAAGCCTGAAATTTTTCTTAAAGGTTTAATAATTCTTTTCTTAGGCTATCACTTAACAGTTATTTTTTCAGCAAAATTTAAATCCAAAAAATAGCCCAACTTTCAATGCACAAAAATTTCTATAAATTTGTGTTGCACCAAAAAAAATCAAGGTTTTAGATTCAGACTTTAATAATTTAAATTTTTTCTCCTTTCAAATTTATGCAACAACAAAGTGTACCTACTGACAGAAACTACTCATCAGATATAACCTTTAAGTTTTGTTTCTTGTCCTGTCTAGAATATTTAACTCTTTCTGTGCCTAATGGGTTTTTCAGTTTGTGCCCAACCTAATTTTACCTTACATGTTAAATAATAGATAATAAAACGCATGTATAAAAAATCATTGTCGTTTTTGTTCTCGGAACTTCTACACAAACTGCATGGTTAAGCCTGAAAATCTGAACAAAAAGACTTTAAAAGTCGATGGATAGCAATATGGTAAGTCTTTCAGGGATAGATATATTTTTAACAACAATTTATCATCGATGAGTTCAACAGTGGCATCCTATATCTATGATATGTCACAGAAAGGCACAGATTGCATAAAACAATAAACTCATGACTTTGAGGATCCTCTGTCCCAAATATTTTTAGTAAAAAAAATGATGATAATGCTTACCCATCTGTAAAATCTTTCACATCAGAAAGCCTGTAAGCAACCAGTGTGTCATTGTGAGGATTCTCCGAGGGCTTTAGAATTCTCCAAGCAGGCTGGATAAAATTCAGTTTTGTTAAGAAGCAAACAAATGAGATAACCCTTATTAGATGTAATTGCAACGCTTTAAAGAATGTGCCATGCAAAAGAATTAAATTTTTTTTTTAATCGTTTTAAGTCTCCAAAATGATTCAAATTTTTCACATCTGTTTTTTTTTTTAACTTAGAATCAATTCCTGAATAACTTTAAAAATACTAACTTGAGTTAGTGCTATATTGATGAAAAACTGCCGAGAACATATTATGTCTCATGTATAGGGTAAATGAGTCGGGTATTGCAATTTTTTCAGCTTGCAAATGTCAAAAATGTCTTAATACTACCAAAGATTTGTGGAAAGATATTACAACTTTTGCCGACTTAACATATAGAGAAAAAGACTAAAAAATAGACCTTTCAAAAGCGTTTTCTCAAAAAAGGGATTCCCTACTCATTTACCCTGGACACAAGACATATGGTGTTAGGACAAATTTTAAGTTGCAAGTCTTGTGTTTTTTGTATTGATCTATTGTTCTACTTATGATTCGTACTCGCTAGTGCAACGTCATGTTTGCCTGTGTGTTTGTACTGCTGGACTGTGTATGTTTCTGTAAGTACTGGGTGCCTCATTGCACATTTTGTGCTTTGTGGACTGCCTCTTACCCTTACTGAACTAGCTTTGATAGTCTTATAGTAGTTAGTTTTCTCTGCGTCAGCCTTGTGAGTGGGATCTCTCCAAGTGTGAGGAAATTTTGTGTAATGATTCTATCAAGTCAAGATCCAGTGGCACAGTCCGTGAGGACTTGTTTTCGAGTATATACTATATACTGAGTTTCTGCTATAAATAATCTTGTTTTCATCACATCAGAAGTCTCGCAACTAGACTTACCAGTCTTAATAAGTCAGAGGTCACTATTCTCATAGTACAAGACATTAATGTTTGGAAAAATGCATTTCTTTCTAGTTTTAAACTTTAAAAATTGCATGAAATAATTAAAGTTTTGTGAAACAACATACAAAATTTATATTTTACCTCTACAGCATAAATCTCATCTTCTTCAATAATTTGTATTGACCAAAGAGATTCTTCCAGATGAGCATGGACTACCGTTTGTGCATTATCTGCAAAATAAATTCAACCAAATTGAAAGTCACTTATTTCTAACATTTCAAATTTTTTCAAAAACAAAATAGCATTGTAAAGACAAGAGTAAAACGATGTAAAAGGAAAAGAAGCAAACACAGAGTCCCTTATTCTTTAAGCATTCAGCCAGTCCATGAAATTTGTTTTTGTGAAGACTGAAAATTTCAAATTCATTTCCTTGGCAAGAAAACACTGGTCTTGCTCTTATTTTTGTATAACATTGATAACAATTTTTTAGCTTTGACTATAACATACCTTTTTTTAAGCATGCTTGGCCAAAGGATGCTCATAAGGCCTTATAGGATTTAAAGGGACAACAGATATAAAAGATATTCTAATCCTCAAAAATATTTCACTAACCACATCCAGGTGGGTATGATGATTGGAGAATGTTGGGACAAAGTTTAAGATCAAAAGGGCTAAACTTTAAGGTAAATTTTAACCTTGCCATTTATCGTGTTGATGTTGATGTTACTTGGGTATGCATTATTTGAGCTTAAAGTGGCCTTGTCTGATCTTCTGTACAGATGTGAAGCATGAATATGCAGAAAGATAGATGAGAGAGGGCTGGATCCCGCAGAGGTGGGGTTTTAATAAAGGCTCACAAGAATGAATGGACTGACAAATGAACTATTCAACATCAGCATATATACTTAGTTAAAGAACTGTTTGAGAAAAAAAGGAAATTTTACAAATCATTAATAAAGAGAGACTCAAATAATTTTTTTCACTTAGGAGCAAGACGAAAAAAAACACCAGCCTTATGGCACCAGTGCTTCAAGGCAAAATAGAACAAAAATAAAAAGGCAAGCAGACCATCCATCATTTCTCATAAAGACTAGTGGCATAGGGATGTGGGCATACAGGAAAAGGCACAGAAAAGGTGGATAGGAAGAGCAAGAAGAGGATTTGAAATAACGTCTTGTTTGGCAGCTAGCATAGTATAGTGCTGAAATGAGACAGATGTGTGAGAGTGATAAATGTCAATGAATGAACAAAAGTCAGAGGTATAAAAAAATATGGTTATAGTCTTCCACTGCCGAAGGCAGTTTCAAGACTTTATGCATTTCCCTCAGCAGGCCAGTACAGTAGTACACACCAAAACAAATTCAACTCATGTTTCAGAACATAACTGTAAGTTGCCTGGTAGGCGCTAAAATATCAATCACTGCCTTTAGCCAAGTACTCGTTTTACTCTCACTCCTGACTAGGCTGGATTCAGACCAGGA
>BMAT01010607.1:62074-77142 GCA_019649035.1 Elysia marginata | reverse complement strand
AGGCAAATACCAAGCTTGAGATCACCTGGAACAATCAACCGCTGAAGTATGACGAACATCCAGTCTATCTTGGAGTCGCCCTGGACAGAACTTTGTCCTTCTCACAGCATGCAATGAATGTCAAGGCAAAAGTTGCTGCAAGAAACAGTCTACTTAGGAATCTAGCAAACTCTAACTGAGGAGCAGACCCTAAAACACTGCGCTTTACAGCATTGGCCCTTTCCTATTCTACAGCAGAATACTCTTCCGCAGTAGATCATGCCATGCAAAGAAAGTTGACGCAGAGTTGAACAACGCTTGTCGCATTGTGACTGGACAGCTCAGACCTACATCACTTCCGCTACTGTACAGGACAGCAGGGATCGCTCCACCGGATATCCGCAGGCAGACCCATGGAAGCACAGAAAAAACGCAAACAAGAAACAGACCTAAGACACCCTCTGTTTGACCACAATTATCCCAGAGCCAGACTCAAATCAAGGAAGAGCTTTAAAACTGTGGAAAGCGTCCAACCAGATCAAGCAGCAAGTCACCTCCTTGAGTTATGGAACACATGGGATAACACAAAAAAACCAAGCCATCCAAACCCCAAAAGAACAACTTCCATCAGGAAGAGAACTGCAGAGAAAAGATTGGGTGACCCTCAACAGAGCAAGGGCAAAAGTTGGAATGACAGCCAGCACACTGCACAAGTGGAAACTGAGACCCAACAGCGAGTGCCCATTTGGCAACCAGAACCAAACAATGGACCACATCCTATTTGAACGTACAGAAGGGCCTCAATGCACCGACCAGGACCTGAGGTTCCTAAGGCAACTGCAACACGAGTCAGGGTTGGGAATCAAACCCGCAACTTCCGGGTCATGAGTCTGACACACTAAACGCTGAGCCTGACTGCTCCACGTGTATTTAAGCTGGTATGTATGGCCATCTATAGGTCTCAGACAAAAAGGGGCGATAAAAAACAATTGCTATCCTGTCACGTAATTGCTCCTCCCATAGGCCAGTTTATAATATTGTGACTGACCCAGTGCCTCATTCTTGGATGTAGTAAGCTTTTAATGTTGTAAATTGTATACACGTAGATATATCTCACAAACTGTGCAAACTGTCAGAAGTTCTAATTTGAAACAATGCTTTCTAAAAAAATTTTTTTCGGTATTAGTTTCCTCTACATTTTAAATCAACGTAACTTTTATTATCTTTCCATGAAATATTTGCAACTTCATGTTTTTCGACGTTTGGAAGCTCAGAAAAATACAACCTTTGAAATGGCAAAATCACAACATCTGACTCATCCAAACTGGTTGCGAAACATGTTCTGTTATAAGCATTAAGTCTTAGAGCTGTGGTTTTTTAAAACTTAAATGTTACACCATCCATTGTAACCAAGCAAAGCTTGAGTTTGAATAAAGTAGTGAATCTATAAAACTTTGATTTAGAGATGCTGACGTAGACTTATACAGCTAAGAATAGCTAAGTAAAAATTTTTCACATTCAAAGCAACAGATGTCTGCAAAAGGCTCCTATAATAAATCTGTCAATACAAGATCAAAACTTGCTCTCAGAAAGCAAAAACTTTCCCAGAAAGCAAGAACTGGATCCATGCACAAAAAGAAAAAAAATCTTTATAAAAAGACTTACATGTATTGTGTCCTGTGAAGATTTTGCTTGGATCCAGAGGGAGAATAGTCGAAGAACCATCCTTATGTACGAGGCGAGCTCGGAAACCTTTTGCAAGTACAGCAGCTCCAGATTTTAATGTCAAGTGAAAATCCCTAGCAAAAAAAGATATAGAGCAATACTGAGTTTATCAACTTATTTTACATCTGTTGTATCTCCATAGTACATAGTTTAGAAAAAATTGAGATATAAGTTTTCACATATTATTTTAATATTATCAAAAAAAATTACATTTATTAAAAGTAATAGTGTTTGTCAAACTAAAAATTAAGAATTTTGATGCTCATTCAAATCAATGTGATGAGAACAGCAAAAATGATGTTTTCAAAAGAAATGTTTCAATTAATAAATTGTTGAGGGTCCTTTTAAGCGTAAGTTTGTCAATTTATAAGTGATTGTATCTCAACAAATTGTGATGCAGTATGACGTATCTATTCAATTTACATTTGTCGTTCCTTCATTCCAAACATAAAATTTTGGGAAACCTCAGACCTTTTAGTAGTGCAAAGAATTATACATTGGTATTTTTATGGGAAAAATGCAAGTGTCATACAATTGACTTTTTATAATCTTGATGGAATTGCTTTTGCGCTACTCTGTTGGGGATAGAAAAATGAAAATGTGATAATTTTGAGGGATAGACCTTTGTAAATTGGTTTGTTTTCAAATTAACTGGAAAGCAATGTTTTGCATTCTCACATAACAAAGATAATTATAACAAAAGAAAATTTTTCATTGTTAACATTTTTCTAAGTTCCAAATGTAAACAAATTACAAGACAATATCAATATTGTGTAGAAAGATATAAAAACCTTCTTTCTTTAAAATACTAGCGTAGTGCTCACGGTTTCCCAGTTTAAGCAGAGAGAAAAGTCTATATTTACAAAGAATCTAAGAATGTTGTAACATCCATTTCAAAAGTTCTCTTCTTTTCCCTTTGTCCCCATTCTGTTGTGTTAATGCACGTCAAGAATGACAAGGTCCTAAGTCCAGATTTTGCAGGAATTGATTTATGACCACATACACAAGATAATAATTATTTTCTTTGTCTTGTAGATGTTTGAAAGGCCAGGGAGCCCTACATATGCCAGTTATTTTTTTTTACAAAATGCACAAGGACTTCTTGATATCATGTTGTATCATTTTTGCAGTTTTCAAACTGGTTTATCTGAAAACCAAGCCAACTGGAGGTACGATCCTGTCACTCCACATACCACTCACCTTTGGAAGGCATGGAACTGAACTCTCTTCACCAACTCTGCCTGGGTTTGGCTGGACCTTTTAACATGTGATGATACATGAACATGACTGAGGGTTTCATAATAACTGAGATGGTCTGTTTCTGTAGCTGAGGGTGACATACAATTGAATACATAAAATTAGACAACTTTTGATTTTTTTTAAAGATTTTTTTTTGAATTGCATACATGTGTACTAGATCAAAGGAGAAAAAGTGAGTTCTTCGCAATCTATTTGAAACTTGAAGGATGTTCTTAACAAATTTACAAATCAAATTCAGAGTTCATCAATGTTATTGCTCATGGGGTTTCTATTTAAGATTATTTAAAATTGATAACGTAACAAAGAATAACAACTATATCTCTTGACCAGTAAAATATAATATAGTGAATTTAAATGCAGCATTTTAGTAATTATTTGTAAAGTCATGAATCAAAAAAAATTCTAAAAATATCCTACAAAGCTCTAGATACGTCTTATACAATGTGTTGTATTATTTGACATAAGTTGTTGAGGAGGTAACAACACAGAAGGGGACGAACAAATAATAAATAGATCCATACAAAGGGCTGGAAAAATAATGAAGTAAGCTTCAATTTTAAATGATCTAGATATAAAAAACACTCCATGGCCAAAGGTCGAAAGCATTAAGTATTTTAACAATGATGATCCATGCGTACCTCTTAGGAATACATATCAGATTTCAGGAGGATCAGGAAGATTTATTACTATCCATAGTAAAACAGACTGTTACAAAAATTCGTTTGTTCTGACAACATAAAAAAATTGTCAGAATAATAAAATTATAAATCAAACGTAAAATGTTAATTTCAAGGCTGTGCTTTCATGTATCTATGGGTTTTTTTAATATGTCTGTGAATTATTCACTGTAAGGAGAAATGTAAGAGAGGTAAGAAAGAGAATCATCAGAGAGCGAGAGGGAGAGCAAGAGAGAAAGTTGGTTCTGTCGCTAAAGTCACAGTGCATTGTTTATACAAGTAAGTCTTGATGGTATGTAAGTATGTATCTTAAATGAGTTTTGTGCTTGAGTGTGAACTAAAGTTGTCAAATTATATGCCATTTATTTTTTTATGTCCATGCCGAATTTCGAGTAATAGATCAATAAAGTGCATCTTATCTTTTAACTGATCTTAAATCCCTCACCAAGTACTTGACACATGCAGATGAAAAGCGCAGTCCATCCTAAAAGCAGCATTTCTGTTCATTATAATCATTAAAAAAGATAATTAAGATTCAATAAAGTACTTGCAAGACATTTGACATTTTTCATGAATTAAACCTGTAAGAGACAATGATTGATTCTTCACAATTATTCCACACAAAAAGTCAGTGAATTATAGATAGCTTTTTTCTGAGCTTTTCATAGATTAACATTTTCATATGGATATTATACTTCTGTTGATTTAAAGTATTGCAAAAAAAACGAAAAAAACATGACATTTACAAAAGGCATTACTCAAATTTGAAATTCCGATCCAAATTATTTTGAATAGACATTCTAAAGACATAATAGTTATATTGCCACTGAGAAGAATAGGAAAGAATTTGGTCATTAGCCTATCCTGCCTTACTTACATTTCTAAAGTAAAAGTGAAGGCGCCTAGGAGACAAAAAAAAAAACAAGCTGCTGCCCATTCCATTGACTGAGACTGTTTTCATTCTTCAGTTGTCTTTTTTCTAATCTTTTTTTCATTTAGCTTTTAAAAATTGCTAAGATTTATTAAAGGAATCAATACGTGCACTTCAAAAGGAGAAAAGTAATTATACAGTGATCATTGCAAAACTGTACTTTTAAGAACAAATTTGATCAGATCAAGATAGATCTAGATATATATCTAGATATCTAGATTTAGTTTAAATTGTAAACACATAGGCCTAAATTTTTATTTTATGAAAACTCTTTATGTCACAGCCCAGTTACTATGATAATCATGATAACAATAGTTTAAACATATAACAAATATGATAATTATAAATACACAGTCTCATCTAGTATCACATGAGTTTCTAGCCAGAGCAAACTAAATGTAGATTATATATTAAGTTTTAAAAACAGTCAAGGCTAACTGGAACATAGTGGCTATGCTGCCAAGCTTAATCTAGCATCTAGATTAGAAGAATTTAGAAAACAAAGAAAGTAGATCGGAATCTATAGTCAAGTAGAATCTATCTAGATCTAATACCTGGTCTAAATCTAGATCTAGAACTAGAAAATCTAGAACAAGGCCTCTTGAGACTTGGCCATGATTTAGATCTACCTAGATCTAGACTTCTAGATCTATATATATATATCGTTCTAATCTGGCTCATATTTTTGCTTTAATTCATAAACAAAACATTAGATTCATATCAAATGCAATTTGGATCCAGATCTACATTAGCATTTGACCCATTACCCAAGACACTCAACCACATTTCATTGAAACTTTTCAATATGAACAGCACAGTTCTAACACGTAAATCTTGATGAGCTTATCTACATGTAAACCGAAAGCAGGATAGAGCGAAGACAAATCCTAAGAAAGCTGGCCAGTTACCGTAACCCAATTCATTATTTGCTCACCAAAATGTTTAGTCAACGTCTTTTATCCGAATAATCTTTTTTTCAGTTCACGCAAAATATCAACAATTAGCAAAAGTCTTTAATCAATTTGTCTAAGTCGATGTAGATCTTTGTTTTTTTTGTTGTTTTCTTTTCAATTATCTCCGATCAGCATTTTCCTACTTCATCTTTGTAAAAATTTTCATCATAAAATTATGCTGTGCAAAAACAAGGGGGGGGGGGTTACTTTTAGTACACTAGGCCTACCGATTAAAACGTTCCGCACAACTGAATCTTATTAAATTGCAACATTTACTATCAGTTTTTTTTTAACTTGCACTATAATTTTAATTGTCTCTGTATGGAGACTTATTTTTCGTGGAAAAAAACAATGAGAAATATAGGCCGGTATTTTACTTGGTTAAGTTATAAATGCATGTTTCTGTCTTGTCAGAGAAGCAATTAAAATCGCGTCCAGCCTATACAACGAGATAAACCACTTTGAGTGTAGAATAACAGAGGATCATGATCTTTTATGACGCAAACGTCAAAAGTGGACAGACAACCAAAATGGCAAAAACGCAGTGTGGGTCACTGGGTGTTGTGGCTGTGAGCGAAATCGCAAAGTAAGCAAAGTAAGCGTGAAAAAAAAAGGGGGGGGGGGCGGTAAAGGAGCACACGGGTAGGCCTAAGGCGGTTGTTTTTGTGATAAAAAGTAGGGCTATCAATCCAACTTACCCTAGCAGAGAGACTAGGGCTAAACCCAGGCCAGTTACCCAAAACTTAACACACCGCCCACCACGTATGTATAAACACTAGCATGTAAAGGGCCGGCCCTTTGCTCTAAAATATTTTTGGGCTTGCTCATGTTCTGAATCATATTGAAGCAGATAGATCAAAATGATACTTGGGCACAAATTTGTTTACACTTGAGCTGGATGGCCTGGTATCAAGGCCACCGTAATCAAAAGGCCTGTCAGTCAAAATGTAAACAAACTTGTGCATGAGAGTTCTAATGATCTATCTCTTTTAAGTTCTGAGTATAGCTGGCGCACATGATAACTTAACTAGTGCTTTCCTGTTATGGGCCGGCCCAAAACGAAGTTTCATACAACATATACGGAAAATGATATCTACTCATGTTGGAGTTTTCGGCCAGTTCTATGGCGGCCTAGCATGGTATTGAGAACGTCTCGGCAATGATCCAAGCATAATTAACATAGGGCTATTTTATTAGAAGAGTATTTTCCTTTGTTATGTTTTGATAAACTCCGCTCATCTACCTCGACAAGGGGTTCCGGGGGTATCGCATTTGAAAACAGCAGGCTTATATATTAACAGTCCTTGTTAGTAAAATCGGACCTGTCTGATATGTAACGAGAATCGCTGTCCGGGAGACGAGTGTAAACAGGTGTCCGACTCAGAAAACTGGAGGAAACGTCGTTAAATTTATAGGTGCAAAACCCAGCACTTAGTTTTACAAGAACATAGAAGTCTGTATGGAGAAACAGCAAGTTCAGTATAATACTCTCTACGAGACCACAAGAGCCATAAATTTCTCTATCCGAGTTGAGCAGACGTTGTGGTACCTGGGATGTCGAGGCATGGTTTTTCGGACAGACTGTCCAGGAGGGAGTAAGTTGTGTGATGGGGGTTTATTTGTTTGTTGTTTGAATTTTAACGTCTCTTTTCAACTACAAGGTTATATCAGAGACGGCGTTTGGGACAATTGAAAGCGTGCTGCCACACTGTGATATACGGAGCGCTGCATACACCACACCCAGTCACATTAACCTGACATCGGGCCGACCAGACTTAGCACTAAATAGATAATGCCAGACACCAGGCGGATCAGTTACTCAATACCAATTTTAAAGTCTTTGGTTTGACTCGGCCCAGGATCGAACCCGTACCTCCCGATCTCTGAGCGAGTGTCTTTACTGCTAGGCCACAGAGCCGGTGTGTGATGGGGGAAACAGAGTGATAGAGTAGCCTATAGTCGGGTTGTTGTGAAGGTCAAGGCTGTCACGTCGACAGTCAATCTTCAACGTTTTCATTAAAAAATAACTATGACGTTGAGCAGCATTGGCATCATTATATTTTATCTGTTTCTATCTGACGAGTAACGTAACTAAAAGTACCAGAGGACTGAGAATCATTTGAGACTGCCGCGTTTGTTATTTCTCAAGTAGTTGATAGCTAAAGAAACAAAGGTCTGTAAATGTGTAGCCATTAGTTGATTGAGAAAACGAATCCTACGTTGTTATTTGGATACTGCGGACTTTAAGCAGCAACGCGTGAGCATGACAGGAACGTCTGTGGGTCTATTTTTAGAAACTGGATTTATTATATATTTGGAGTTTACTCGACCTACTTTTCGATTTTTACGTGCGTGTGCTTAAGGTCTCTTTTAGTCGGGAATAACTCTGACACCTTGAACGCACGCTTTTGTTTTCATTTGTAAGTGCGTTATTATGACCTTGTTTCTTTGGCCTCCTTTTGATTTATCATTTTTGCCAAGTTATATCAGCTGCACAAATTTAATAAACATCAATTCAGTTTTCTCACATTTTTAATCTGTCGTTCAATTCAGTGATTTCTATGATGCTAACGGTTGTCCAAGATAGTACAAGTTACACGTTGTGAGTGACTACAGACTTTAAGCAGCAACGCGTGAGTATGACGGGAACGTCTGTGGGTCTATTTTTTAGAAACTGGTTTCATTATTTTTATAGTTTTCTCGATCTGCTTTCCCGATTTTCACGTACGCGTAGTGAGACACGGTGCGTTTGCTTAAGGTCTCTACTGTGTGGAAAGTAACCTTGTCTAGCACTAGCAGCTTGTGACACTCATCTACGACAAAAGACAAGTGCCCTGACCTCTGACCTATAGACACTCGTTTCTTTCAGAGTCACGCGACCTGGACGCCATGACGTCACATTAATGTATTTTGCTGCAAGTTCACTCCACTGGTTTTTCTCTTTTGCAATGTTTCTTAGTTTGTCGAGGTCCTTTAGGCTTTTGAGGATGAGTGATGCTACTGTTCGGGAGAGGTCGCTGTTAAGCACAACAGGGAATGAAGTCATTGGTCTCCTTCGGTATTAAAATTTTTATACTTTGTGCGTTGAATAAAAAAAATGTTCATTGCTTTAATTGTGTTAATTTCTTTATCTCTCCTTACTTAGATCATGCCCAAATAGGCGCCAGCGGCTCTCGGAGGAACAGAATGGAAAGTGAGCGCTCGTTGCATTTTTTATACAGAGACATCGTCATTCTCACTGAGTAGTATCTTATTCCCAGCACTTTCTTAAGGTGTAGGTTTTGTTCAGATTTCGTTAGTGCCCATGTACCACAATTGTATATTAATACTGGTTTGACCAACTCTCTACATAATTTTATCTTTGTGTTGCTTTCGACTTTGTCGTGACGAATCCCAACGTTTTGGAGTTTTGATATATTTTCTACAAGGTTAGAGAAAATAACCATTTGTTAATGATAAAACAATACAAAAGTATAAAAATAAATGGTAAAGGTAGAAGGAGTAAAAAATAAACGTGAAAGAAAAAAAAAGCGTTATAGGCAATAAGCATAGAAGCCAAGAAAAAAAAACCTGGAGAGAGGTCCAATGAGGATGAAAAGTAAAGCGGATAAGAACAAGTACAAAATTTCAAAAAGGATATAGAGCAATAGATAACGGGGAGATCGCAAACTACAAAAATACATAAAGTTTGGATGGATCTTGAGAGGAAGAAAAGTAATTCAGACGGAAAATGAGAATAATTATAGTCGAAAGCGGTCGGATAAGGAAAGAACAAGAATGAGTAAAGAGAATGAAAGAAAGCTAGTGGCAGAAACAGTGCCTCACAAAAAAATTAATAATAGAAAAAGACAGAAAGGCATACATGTACAAAGTTTCGATAGAAAACACACAAAGTGTAATAAGGCAAAAGAAGAAAGATTGAGAGAGAGAGAGAGAAACAGCGAGAGCCAGACAGACAGGCAGGCAACCAGACAGACAGACAGAGACAGAAGGGCACACAGTGAACGGCAGACAAACAAAAAGACAGAGGGACAGGGAGAGAGTGCTTAGAAGAATATTGAGATTTGAATAAGTAAAATAGTGGAGGCAGCCAATGCCTAGAAAAATCATTGAAAGATTTTAAAGAAAAGCAGGTGAGAGCAGTAGGCTTTAAATAAAAATGCCCAAAATGTCTGCCTTTAGTATGATTCGAACCTTCGACTAAAACATTTAGTAGCTTTGGCACCTACCGCCTTGCCACTGAGAGAAACATAGCTTGTCACATTTAAGTAAGCAGGTCGATCAGAGAGGCTAAACAAGGATCTTCGCCAAGAAACCTTCTTAGTTTAGAAGCGTAGAGCAACAAGGTATAACCTATTTCTCTCCACTGCTACTTTTATACCTTAAAATATTTGAATCACTAGCAGGATATTGCCTCTCAGAAATAGTTAGCTGTTCAACGCAGTGCCAGGATAACCATCTTTTGGTGAACGTAGCATAAACACAGGAGCTCGTCAAAACTAAGAAAAATCCCTTGGCTTCTCTCAGCATGGTAAGTAAGGTTGAACCGTATAAATAACTTGGGTTGATTATAAAGTAGGCTGGAGTCCACATACTGGTGAAATTTTCAAAAAGATTGACTAAATGCTGTATTTTCTGCGCAAACTCTTCTTGTTGAATCTCATTTGTTTTCGTTTTGTTTCATTAACCACATGATTGATTGATCGAAGGGTATTTTTACAAGCCCTCTCAGGGCTTGGGTCCCAATGACAATTTACGGGCTGCCACCCAGAGACTAGCGGGGATACCATGACTTAGCCGGTCACTTTATACTGACACCGACCCAACCAGTAGGGGCCCGGACTGTGCTCGGCTGTGTTTTGAACCCGCGACCTCTTGGCCACGGAGCGAAGCCACTACCAACTGAGCTATCTAGGCCCCCTTTATTAACCACAATCAAAAGCATAATCACCCTTTGGTAGAAACTGTCGAGGACCGTCTTTAAGGTGTATGGTGCAAATACGAAGAGAGAAGTGGCCGTCTAATAAGTTAATCTGGACTAAATCTTGCAAATAAAAAAAAACTTCTCTCTGCAAACTAAACTGTATGGAAAATACAGTTGTAAATTAAAACTGTATTAATTTGTAGATGCAACCCACCATTCCAATGCGAATTTTTTTTAGCTCTTATCATTTCTGAGGGGAAAATTATACAACCTTATCCAGAAGCTGTGGGTTAAAAAAATATATATATATTTTAGGGTCTTGAGGATAAATTATATGTTTTACCAATAATAATGCAGTTTTCTTTACCTGTGGAATCGCATGGAATTTGTCTAAGGATAGTCGACTTAATCCCGACGAGGAGACCATTTTGTGTGAGGTTCTATAAGGTATTTTGTTGCGGTATTTGTTTGTTCTCTAGGTCAGAAAACACTGATTGCCTTTAGACTGCAGCCGAAAAATAGCACTGTTTTATTTGCAAAACGAATGTAGAAATAAAAAAAAACAGCAACAAAAAATACACTCAAGACACACAATTATTAAGGCCTTTATTGAATTCAAATTACGTTTGAAGCATACATGAAGAAATTTCAAAACTACCGTATCCAGATGTAACAAAAAATTTATGTGACCATATAAAATACTTGAAAATAAATTTGGCATTTTTAAGTTAACGAAACACAATATTATACGAACTATTTAAACACTCACATTTTCAGCAAGGATTGCAAAATTTAATGTCTTTGACACTAAAGCATATACAAATCTTATTACATTCACAATATCTTAAACTAGGTAAATTTCTTAATACCTAACCGAGTAAAACTAATGTACGCTTTCGGCTGATAACTGTTTACCAAAATGAAACTTAAAAACACCACTGCATTCCAACGCAATGTTTTACGTATTACCCATATCTAACTCCCATTCCGAAGCAAATCTGGTTATGAGGTTCGAGATCAAATTATGTATATACGCTACATTAAAGGATCTTATTCGTTTTGAAATTAAACATTCCAGGACATACAACATCTTGAGCTGTAATTTTCAACCGCATATAAAGTAAATCCAAATTCTAACTTGCGTATTACGCAATTTTAATAGAAACGTTCAACGACGGACAACAAAACTGATACCTGATATTTTGAATACCGGCTACGAGCAGACTTCAAGTCTTAGGCCTCCCAAACTTAATGTATTAAAGACTTCGTGGAGATTTTATAGAAGCATACAAACTAACAAACGGTTTCTATAACGTTAATGTTGAATACTTATCTTACATTCAGCAAAGACACTAGGACAACAGGCCATTGCTACAAACTCGCAAAACAAAAATTCCAGGTAGACATATTACAAGAAAAAACTACTTTGGTCTTAGGATAGTTAGGACATGGAATAGCCAACTCAAAATCACTGTCACTGTCCCGAGTATTAACTCATTCAAAAACCAAGTCGACAAACTACTGCACAGATACAAATTCTGCATTGATTTCTCTCTCAAAGCAGCTCTTTCATCCCCACAAGAAGGTGGGGATCGGGATCAAGACCATCGACAGGCCTTTTGGCTCATCAAGATGATTTCTCCTGTATTGCTGTATCAATCCTGCTGTTTCATAGTTTAGATTCGGGTCCAAATGACGGAGACAATTATCTTAGATTTGGTAGCTTCCTTAACTAAGTGCTAAGCTCAAGAGCATTTGCAGCTCCCAAAATAGTAGGAACATTACCGGTAATAGGAAGGTTGCTATTTATCATCTTATTTCACTCGCTCTGTATTTCAGTGACATAGCAAAACTATTAAACTAAACTAAATTTATAATATAGTCAGCATAAATACAAAACACCTAGAAAACCTAAGCTATCTACTATTTACAGAATAACGTTTAGTTATAGTACAATGTAAGTGGAATTGCTTCTCAAAATTTCTAATCCGAATTGATAACATTGCGTTAACAACTTTCTCTATAGAGAATAAAAAAGCTAAAGTCAAGGTACTAAAATTGAAAGTCAATGTATATGAAACAGTCTAGTCCATCTTAAAAATTGAAACCAATTATGCAGGATATATTCAACAACAACAGCGTATTAAAACTATTATGATCTTCCTATAATTATGTAGGCCAAAATGAAAAAAAAAATTCTGGAAATGAATCAACTGACATCGGTCTTTATCAATAACTTTTTTTTCACAAGAACAAATAACTCTCCATTAGTTTAATTTTTCTAAAGCACATGAGGCTAATAAAAGAAGCTAAATAGAGTCTTGGAGAGGGAACCATTGGATGCTACCCCCGCAGTATATATCCAGCTTATTCATCGGTATTCGTAGACATAAAAGACGTTTGAAATATGCTTATATAAAAGTTTAAAAACTAATGTGCTACTTTTAACAACAGCAACAACACCAACTACACTACTACTATACTACTGCTACTACTACTACTACTACTACTACTACTACTACTACTACTACTGCTACTACTACTGCTACCATTACTACTACTACTACGACTACTACTTCTTTACTATTACAACTACTTAACTACTACTACTACTACTTTACTATTACAACTACTAAACTTCTACTATCACTTTACTATTATTACTACTTTACTATTACATTTCATCTTTACTATCACAACTACTGCTGCTGAAGTTTTTTTTTTATGTGGTCCTGCTTTTTGTGCTTTGCTACCTTGTTTTACATAAAGCAAACCGGGTTTCTTTACTAATGTTATGCTTACCGGTTGTAATGAATGGCCTGGACTCGTTATTAAGTTAAAATTGTAAAATCAAAAAAAGAACAATCAGATAAAAAGAAACCCTAGCCCACAATGTAAGTGTCTTTACGTCACGAAGAAGATCGCAAACACTTAAAAAAACCACTACCTAAAGACGACTAAAAAGTGATGGAATTTGTCATCCAAATTAAGACGGCCTTGGCGTTCCATATTCGCACTGTGTTCCTGGCCTAGTCATATGGCACTTAGTACTCCACAGACTTCGCCACTGTAAACACAAAAAGAGAGAAAGTGAACAAAATTTAAAAGAATAAAATGTACGGGTTTTTTTAAAAGTTAATTTTGTAGAAAGTACAATAAAGTAAGTTTTTACAGGATTTTGTTCTTACAAGGGTAGGAAATACCAACAGTGTCATTCCACCTATCTGTTTGTCTATTTGCCTATCTGCCTGACTACCTACCTACCCATCTCTATTCTATCACTCTATTGACTATGTCATGACTTCGTCCCTATAGTTACCGGCTCTGAGGCCTAGCGGTAAAGACACTCGCTCAGAGATCGGGAGGTACGGGTTCGATCCCCGGCCGAGTCAAACCAAGGACTTTAAAATTGGTATTGAGTAGCTGATCCGCCTGGTGTCTGGCATTATCGATTTAGTGCTAAGTCTGGTCGGCCCGGTGTCAGGTTAATGTGACTGGGTGTGGTGTATGCAGCGCTCCGTACATCACAGTGTGGCAGCATGCTTTCAATTGTCCCAAACGCCGTCTCTGATATAACCTTGTAGTTAAAAAGAGACGTTAAAATTCAAACAACCAACCAACCAACGTCCCTATACTTACGCAAGGATTGTCGTAAACTTTAAACCTGTTGAACCACATCGTATCCATTATGAACTTGCCGATATCGCCACACTCATCCTCAAAATACTCGTTTGCACAGTTCCTTGTCTTGTTCAACTTTCTGGGGTTGAGAGAAAAACATAATGAAATAATGCAACCAAAGAAACCTTTTTCTTCTGCTCCGATGGTTTTGTGTGATTGAAACTCTGTGGGGAAATAATTACCAATGAGAAAAAAAAGCTATGAAAAGCATGATCTTTAACCTCGTAATAATATCTCTAGAGAAGAGCCGAAAACCACAAAACCAATGTTGCAAATATAATAACTGTTAAACCGGGATAAAAATATACTTGAGATGGCGTTTGAGTTAGTTTCTAAACTGCCTTTTGTATGTCTGGCTAGCCGGCATGGCATTCACTTGAACTGGTTATATGTCTTGCGTCCAGGATAATGAGTCGGAAGTTGCAATGTTTTCTTCTTCTTCTTCTTCTTCGTTCTTCATGGTAGATCAGATGGTGAGGTCTGAGGCATAGATGAACTCCGCAGTGATTCCCAGCTGGAGAGCGCTGCCATAAAGCTTCTGGTTCATCTCCCTAGGTTCTGGCCAATATTTTTAGTCTGGCAATGTTTTTAAATTGACAGTTTTTTCAAGCTTCATGAAACATGAAACAAAAATTCAAAAAATTAAGAATATCATGATGTGCAAAAATATCATTATTTTTTCTTTTCATTTGAAATATAAAGAATAAGAAAAATGGACAAACTTTTAAATGACATTTTCATAATTAAACGAAGAACTTTAAAACTTCCGATTCATTCACCCATAACGCAAGACATAACTATAGCGTATTATTTTGTATGATAATCTGAGGAGACAAACATCCATAAATAAGCTGAGGCGGAGAATTGCAACGTAACCTCACTACTTAGATGAAACGGACGAAACAAAAGCATCATTCATTTAGAAAACATGCCAACCC
>BMAT01010602.1:126949-137645 GCA_019649035.1 Elysia marginata | reverse complement strand
TTATTATTATTATTATTATAGGCTCTAAATTTAAGTAGTCTATTAAATCTACAATGCAGGTTATCTTTATTGATTTTTAGGGTTAAGTCAAAATTTTAGACACTTTATCTAGATTGTAAATCTAATCTAGATTCCACGGCAAAATTGGGAAGCCAGTGAAACTTTAATTTAGTGATGAGTGTTCTTCCGCCTTCCCATCATTTGGGGACGTGTAAAAGTTGAATATGTTTTCTAATAAATCCTTGCCTTTCCCTGTTTTATTTTGTTTATCCTCAAAACTTTCATATTAAATTTTTTATATTCAGTTGTTTGTTTTTAAGAATAATTACTTTGGTAAACAAACGCAAACTGTGTATTGACTTTATAAGTCCAACTTTGAACATATCCTCTCTCTATCGATATCTTTCTTCACCGTCAACCCAAAAGACCCCCACCTTCACTTTATATTTTTCTTTTCCACTATTACTGTTTGCTCAACCTCTTAATGCAATGAATTTTTACACATTATTATTCCCTATTCCCTTCTCTTTCTCTCAATCCTTATGAAGCAAAATCTAAGCTTTCACCTCCTCAAAATGTAAGAAAACATGACATGCAGGGTGTAAAACAAAAACAAAAACATTCATGCAAAGCTTAAGCTAGATGTACTCCTAATCTAAACTCAAGGTTTAAATAGTCTTTTAGATCTAGATCTAAAACCTAGATAATCTAGATTAATTTCTAGATCTGAGTCAAGTTTTAAGACACTCAACTCACTCTGCACTAACCGTGGCTAATCAAACTGTAGATCCTTACAACTCTCTAACAAGTTTTTCTTACACTCCAGAACTACAAATTGCTTTAGATGGTTAGTAGTCCTGACATTTTTCAACAGGCTATAACAGGAGGACAACAGACAATTGCATGAACTCTACTCACAGCTACATTTGGAAAACCATGATGCTAAAACAATGACAAGGGAGTTTGATTGGGAGACTTCTCCATCCAGTCTCCATCTAATTTAAACTTATTCAATTCTCAGGCATTCCTTAACTAAGGGCAATAATGGAAATGCCATGGCATCTATTTTTTTCTGTCTTTTGTGTGTGTTCATGAATGTTTTTATGTTTTATGTCAAGGCTAAACTACTATTTCAATAAGATCCAAACCTTGGAACTAAGAATGAAAAAAAAGGCCCCTAGACAAACTCTAAAGTTCAGATTTATATTTCCAATACCTCTGAGTATATAGGGAATGAGATTTCAACAAGAGTAGCGGAACTTTCCTGGTGTCTCTTTACTGTCTTATCTATACAATCTTTTAAAACTTATGCAACAGATTCACTTTGAAGATAAACTTTATTTAGCTCTATAGTTTTTAAGTTTTAGATGTCAAATCGTTTATAAAAGTAAGAAACTTACCAATATAAGACCCTACAATCTAGGTCTAGATTACAAAAACCACTATAGTATTTTGGGGTGTTGTCTTCTAGAAAAGGGACGTTACTCTTGTTTTACCTCTGATCTCATTCCCTATAGGTATTGAAAACATAAATCTGAACTTTAGATATTTCCAATAAGCTGTCACTTGCTACTGGTGCTTCTACAGTCTAACAATGCGTTCACAAGCTTAGAGACTCTTAAAGAAGGCCTGATTCTACCTTGGTTAACAATGGATTTGCTGAGAAGACAAAATATTGAGATTTGAAGATCTAAGTATGAAAGTTATAAAAATGTGGCTTTAAAGTTTTCTTTGCACAGAGCGTGGTAATTTGCCCAGTAGTTAAGGGATTAATGTTCAACCCCTGATAAAGCTTTGCCTTACCGCCTGCGTCCACCATGCCTGAGGTACTTAAGTTGGCTAAAGCATTGCTGCTGTTATTAATGCTGCTGTTGCTTGGTGCAGGAATGGCCACAGACGGAATTTTGTCTTTATCCTTCTTGTCCTCTTTGTTATGCTTCAAAAAATTGAAAGACCATGTCTGCAAATCTAGTTGTCAGAAATAGAGAAAAATGTAAAAGTTACAACTTGCAAAACAGCCTCTGAGCATCAATGGAAAAATATCTGCAATAAATTAGAAATCCTACTATGTAGGCTTGTTAAAGAAACTTCTTTTCACTTTCTTTCTTTTCATCTTCATATTTTTCAGGGTCCCTAAAAATGTAAGGCTAATAAGACAGTTTCTGAAATGTACGTTGAGAGGTTTAAGTTAGTGACTGAAGGCATGGATATATACAGCCATTTAGCTGCGGAAAAATTAGAGCAAGCCTAAGGTACCAGGGTTCACTATGGGTTAAGTCAAAGCACATTTCATCAACATTCATAGGACACTTTCTGAGCTTGACAATATATAAATCTAAATCTTAAAACCACTATTTGCCTCAGCCTTGCTCAACTGTAACATGGATTTTGGTCTATCACACTTGAATTTTGTTTAATTTCATTTTTAGTTTTCCCTTTCATTATTTTATGACACTTCTATAGACTTTCCTTGTGTTTAGTTGTTTTTTCATCTTCCTTGCATCATCCCTGACCATAAGACTTACTATTGTGAGTTGTATCCTTCCTAGAAGGGGTAGGTAATCCTCGTTTGTGCATCTTCTCCCTCTCTCTCAACTCTCGTTTCCTGGACTTTCTGTCTGACTCTGGCTCTGCCCGCCTGAAACACACAAAGGAGGCTTAACATTATCTCCATATTTTTCGCTGCTTCTCTCAAAACTCATGCTCAGGGCCTCAAATGTAGCAAATTGTTTGTATCAAAACCATTCCAAAGAGTCAGATATGCAAGGTTTTAATTTGAGAAAAGGCTACTTGAAAGTAGTTGCATTGCTTTTTTTTTTTTTCAATGTTTAAAAACAGATTTTTTTAAAAATCTATCCAATAAATAACAGATAATTTCATGCAAACGTAAAGATCCTTCATTTATAAGTGATTTGATCCAACCTTATGTGCCGTCTCATTCTTTTCGAGCCAACTACAATTACTTGATCAGAATACCATACCCACCAAGGAAAGCTCTAAGAAATACCCTGATGGATCTTTTAGTCATTTTGCACCACCTATCTGAAATTATTTGCCTATAGTCTCCAATTAATATGATTTTAACATGAGTTCAAAAATGGTCTAAAGACGTATTTTATCAAATTCTATTTTGAAGTTACTTTAACTTTTCCACATAATTGTATGGTTGTTTAAGTGTGCTGTTTTAGTAGATAAACTTGTTGAATGTGTTTTGTATGATTGTAAATAATTATACTATGTTGTGCTGTATGACGGAGTGCGCCAAGAGCCATAACGATATTTGGGATAAGCTGTTAAACTGATGTGCATTATGCATATCATTTTTTCCCTGTGCTTTTAGTCTGTGTAAAATTACCCAAATTTTTAATAAGATTGATATTGTCATTTATTTGTAAAAATCAGAGGCTTGGAAAAATGCACATTATAATGTCAAACTTGCAACAGCAGAGACAGTTAGACGGGTTGTAAGACGTTTGATAGTGCTGTTAACAACAGAAAACAACCAGTTCCGACAGATTATGAGCCACTCAAAATAATTATTGACTGATATCAGTGTTTTACTATATCTTCAACCTTTGTCTAAGTAGCCTCTAAGCAGGTTTGTGGCTGAATTTATACATGCATATACCTAAGCCTGTAATTGGGATGATCTAAAAGTTTTAAAGACGAACTTATCAGAAAAAACTGGGCATTTTTCTTGAATTTGCATATTTTGTAAAAACAACACTTGCTCTTAAGCCAAACCTGTCAATTTTACAGATTTCAAAAATTGGAACGAAAATGTATTTTATTGTAAAAACTATTCTCTTACAAAGAGTGCTGTAGTTCCATAAAATCTAAAGAACCTCAGTTTTGCTTTTGAAATTTAAGTTAAAACTTTCTAAAATTTGTTTCAAAGAACATCAGCAGTTTAAAGTAAGCTTTCATACATTTCATCTTCAAATTTAGGCAGCAATGTTGCCAAGAACAGCTTTAGCTACAGACTAAAGCTACTTGCAAGAAACACTGAGGCCTTGGAGGTGAGACAGTCAAATAATTCTATATTACACTTTAGACTAGAGCTACTTACATGAAACACTGAGGCCTTTGTGGTGAGACACAGTCAAATGGTTCTATATCACGTTCCTCCAGTTCCATCAAATCATCAAAGTTGACCTCCAGCTCTGAACATTCCAAACATAATGTGCAAGATGAGGAAAAAAATATTCAGTATTAAAGTTTTTTCTTTTATGAACTTATGTCAATCACTTTGACATTAAATTTATTAATTATAATTTCAAGCTTTCTTTTTTTAAATTGCATGTGGATATAACCTTCTTGTTAAGGAAAGATACAAATATTGATGATTAAGCGTAAGAAAATTTCAATCATACATGTTCTTGCATGTGCTAAGAAAATTTGCAAAGCGTATAGATATAAAGGATCTACTTATATCTACATCTCAAATCAAAGACGGCCTGCATAAAACAGATCTAGGTTTTAAATAAAGACATATGAGTTGAATGACTTCTTTGTGTTCATAATGATATTGTAAGTCTAGCATCTAAGAAACAACAAGAGATGCTTGTCTTATTATTATTATTATTATTATTATTATTATTATTATTATTATTATTATTATTATTATTATCAGTAGTATTATTGCTGTCCTTTTACTATTATTATTATTATCATTATTATTAAATATTATTATTATTATTATTATATCATCTTTAGTATTATAACCATTTTGACTGATTTTAATAGTGCTAGTGTTTTTCCTTATTTAACACTCACTATATCATTATGAATATTGTTATCTTTTGACTATACGAATTTCCTGTTATAGTAAGGTCATTATGTTTTCAGCTACGTTAAAGCTACAATTATTTACTGATATATGAGTGATATCCTTATCATTGCTAATTTCATGATCATTTTTATTATCATTATTATTATTATTATTTCATTAGTGTCATCATTATCAACACCATCATCAACACCAGTATCAAGGGCAAACCGTAATAAGAAAGCTGTACTCAAAGAGACATAGACAATTGGTCAGTAGATAGAAGTTCCCAGCATAAGGCCAAAACTGCAGACAGTACCTTGTGAAGACACCTTTACTGTATGTGACTACAGGATTTTCTGTTTGAGGTGAATATTATTAAAGAAAGAATTTTAATTCTCACCAGATATGTTGGCCATGGCAAGGGAAGATTGACTGTGCCTGTTACCCCCATGAGGATGGTGATGAGCACTGCTCATATCTACACCGCTACTGCTACCATTACTGTTGTTGCTGATACGGTCTGACTGAGGCGCAGCAGCAGGAGGGTGTGGCTCCAGCAGTAGAGGTTGTTGGTGGTGATGATGTTGGTGTTGATTGTGGTGATGATGTTGATGGTGATGGTACTGGTTGGATACACCAGGGTGTTTCAACTTTTTTCCTGCTGATCAGAAAAATTTTAAAAATTGCAAAAATAAAAAAGTTGATTGTACTTTATACATTGCTCACATAATGGCCTATCTCTGAAAAAAAAATGTACCAAGTAGCTCCTTTGCTGCATGTGAACTAAGATTATCACATTCTTAATAATTAGATTGGGCCCCGGCCATTTTCATAATTCTAAGTAGAAAAGATGAGATAGTTAACAAAGATCAGTGTCAGTTTGGTCTCTGATATCAACCATTATGTTAGCTGTGTGAAAACTATTGGTTGCTTATTAAGTTATATTTCTTTTTCATTTGAATTTCTTGATACAAATTGACACAAAGAAACAAAAATTAATTGTAAAAAAATTGCATAATATATACAACAAAGTTGACATGTTCTGCAATCAGATAAGCTGAAAGACATCTGAGTGTTGTTTTTTTTTAATTTTGAGAGAATGACTCTTTTCGTACAGATATCCTTTTGAAACAGTGGAAAAAAATGTAGATATTTTACTGAGCTGAAAACGAGCGGAATTAAACACCTCAGTTAAACATTAGATTTGCCCTAAATTCTAAGCAATTCACATTAGTATGCTTTAAGAAACTTGCCAGAGACAGTTCGGAATTTTCGCGCCTCAGACTCATTAGTTACAGCTGCATTAGCAGCTGCCATGGTTGACGCAGCCAATTCAGTGAACCTGGGAGTCAGAAAGACACGGTAAAATAAGACAAGATAAGTCTTGTATAAGATCAATCTGCTTGGGGAGATTCAATGTAGATAATATAAAAATTGTATACACACACACGACACTATACTATATACTTTACACAACATATGAAGAGTATGATTACATATCAAAAGAAAAATCTAACAGATATTACAAAACCTATCCATGTTTGCAGGCAAAAGAATGAAAAACAAAGAAAATATATTAAATGACAGCATAAAAGTATATGTATATTTGAAAATAAGGTGTAAATATGGTCACGCTTTGTTTTTTAATTCAGAACAAGATTAAAAATACAAGAAGAAACTTCAAACATTAAAAGCCTTAAGACCAATTCAGTTCAACTAACAAGATAACAAAGCAGGTCAATAAAATACGTCTAACCTGACAGGTTTTAAACAACTATTACCAGGTTGATTTCATAAATAATTTTTCAACCTTTTAAATCAATGACCACAAGACCTAAGATGAAGAAATTGGACACGCATTATATTTAACATCTGTTGCATTTGGTGTAATATCTACCATTTTGAATGCATTTCTGCATCCACCCTAACTAGCCCTAAAACTCATTAAGGTAAGGGCATTTATCCAGGTACTTTATAGTCACTTTATTTGCCTGAAACTGTCCTCTTTTGTCCCAAATCGCTGGTGGCTAAGGTGTCCTTTTATTTTTTGGCAAAGTCAATCGCTGGTGGCTAAGGTGTCCTTTTATTTTTTGGCAAAGTCAAATCACAAGGGCTAAGGTCAGGTGAAAAGCAAGGATGCTCCAGCAATTCCCAAATCTTAGTCATAGTTTGCCAAAATGTGTCACCATCCAGGCTGTGTGGACTGGTGCATTGTAAAGGTGAAACAGGATGAATGATTACTACAATGCAGGTCGTTTCTTTAGAATGGCAGATCTGAGTTTGTCTTACAGCGCCTTCTTATAGTACTGTATGTTAATTGTAGTACCCTTGGTACAGACCAGGACAGAAGCACACTATTCAGGTAAAAAAGGAATGTCAAAAAGGAATGTGTGCCTTTTGAGCCCCTTGATTGTGTCACATGTTTCTAGACGTTGCTCATCAAAGTCCCTTCATTTAGCTTACTGGTGTTTTATTTCAGGATCCCTGGAATACACCAGTCTTATCGTTGATGATTATCCTATCCATAAAGTCATTTTGCTCTGTTTGATATCTCTACATAAGATTCCTGAACAAACTGGCCTTTGACTCCTTCTGCTTATCTGTCAGAAAATGGTGAATCCATGTCAGCCGCTATGCTCCAACAAGCTTCAGAAAAATGGGCACCGTTTCGTATCCATTCTGTATAAAGCCACCAATTTTGGGGGGAAATTTTCAAAAGGTGTGACGCTCATGTGGGCTAAAGTTCATAAATGTGGCACCAACAGTTTGGGATTTTCAGGCTAGTGTAACTTACAAAATGGACCTTGTACTTGCAGAAATTTATGGACTGTTTCTTATTTTTTCAATAAAGTACAAAGTTTAATCATACTCATTACTTCATTGGCCCTTCCCCCCTTTAAACGACGCTCGACATTGAACGCTCTTTGGAAAATTTTTCTTACCTTTGATCAATACTACAAGTCTGCCAAATTTCAGGCTTTTCAGATTTTTTTGTCTAACCATTTTTTGCTTATTGCACAACTTATGTTTATGAAATTCGTTTTGTTGTGAAAAGCAATGCTTGTCTCATTTTCAGGTTATTCTTTCTCATCAGTTAAAATCACTGTATTAGCCTTAAAATGTCCATCTTCTCTTCTCGTTATAATGTGCATTTTCCTCTAGATGAGTTATCACAGGAGCAAAAAGATATAACAAGCTACATTTTCTACATCTGTACTAGGAAATCCCTTCTTGCTGTCTTTCACTTCTGCTTGTTAAGGCTTCCAAGAAGGAAATGCAAAAAGACTCGCAGCTTACCTCTGCTGGAAGTGTTCCAACACATTTCCTGTAGACTTGCGACCTCCCACAGCCCCAAGTCTTTCTTCATTCTCCAAGGATGAGGTTAGGTTGGTGGACACTGGTCTCGCTTCATCACTGAGGGAGTTGATACTGTTATCTGATGAAAAATTTAAAGAATTTTACATTTAATTTGTAAACCTAAACAAAAGAAACTTTTTGGAATAACCCATCCTTATATTCCACCTTTCAGTTAATAAGGTGCAATATACAATTGAGTCCACATAATTTGAGCATAGATAAATCGAATATTTGCTGAACTCTACAAATTACGTTCAGATTCAATATACTGATAACTCACATCTTAGATATTGTTAAATCTTGTTCTCATGGGGCTTAAATATCTGGACTGGACTGTAATAAATCTTATTTTAAAGAATCGGGGTGTGCTTTGATCATGACATAAATGTGTGTCTCGTTTGAAATGCAAATATGTATCCTTCTCCCTCTCCATTACCCTAACTTTTAACCATTTCCCTTATTTCCAAACATTTCTTGTCCTTCCAATTGGGTATAAAAAGCTTACAGTTGAAAAATAATAACATTCTACATTAGAGTTAATCTTGTATACAAACCTTTAAGGTAAAAATGTAGAATATCTTTGGTCTCCCACTTTTTTCCCACTGTTTCTCTATGCCATTGCTGTTTGGTAATACCTAAATTAACCAGACTCTATATGTTCAACTTAAGTATGTAGTTTGGTTGTTTGAATTTTAACGCCTCTTTTCAACTACAAGGTTATATCAGAGACGGCGCTTGTGACAATTGAAAGCGTACTGCCACACTATGATGTACGGGACGCAAAAAGTATGTAGTGTAAAGTTCTTTTACATATACATTTTTTTAGATATTTAATCTACACAAAATTTCCTTTGCGATAATAAAGCATATCTTATCCCATTAGCCCTGACTTACTATGAGAGCCGAGAGAGCTGATTGGTCCAATCCCTGACGAACCGAGAGACAGACTATTGGTTCCTGATGCCAGCGAAGACCTTGAGGTGTTGACTAAATTTGCAGCGGCATCCACCTCCCTCCCACGTACATCAGGATCACGCTCAAATCCAAGCATTTGGGAGCCGATGCGAAGTGAGGGGGACCAAGACTGGCTGGAGCTAGGGTTGTTTTTGTTACAAAAGAAAAAGAACTGCTTGCAACATATCTCTTTACGAATTTCAAACACATATAAAACAACCCATTTTTCAATCCTTCTGGGTCTGATAAAATTTTAAACAAAGGGTTGTCAAATGAATTCTGGAGAAAAAACAACAACTGAAAATAAGCCATGAAAACGAGCCACTTCTTTTACCTCAATTAAAAAGAATATCCTCCAAAAACTGTGCGATACAATTTTGTGAAAATGGGGGAAAAATTGAAAACCGAGCATTTGGTATCTCTACTAAAGATCAAATATGTTGGGATAAAAAGAAATGTAATTTAACATTGAATCAGAAAATATGTTTCCTCTTTAAAACGTCTTGGCTAACAAAAATAAACCATGTATGAGTATGGAGCAAATAAATCCAAACAGGGGGAAGGGAGGGGGAATTCTTGGTGCAGTGAAAAATCAAACAATAATGCATTATTCAAGAACGCCATTGGCTTGGTTAGGACAAAATAGGATATGAAACTTAAGGGCAATGACGGACCAAGAGATTTTATTTGGAATTATCGGCTATTTGCCCTATTCGATTAAAAAAATTTTTTTCCCTACGCTACGATGGATTCTTTTTTTTAAATAGATCTTCAATAAATCCAAATTATGCATGTAGCCATATTTTTTTTATTTTCATAAGACTTGGTTATACTAACAGGGTTGCCACTGATATTCAGTGATTGCTCAAGAGGGCTCTTTGAGGGCTATTTGAGGGCCATTGGAGGTAAAATGAGGGCCCAATCGCAGACTAAGAAGGTACTGAGAGGACGAAGTATGACTAAATAAGCAACAGTAGTCACATACTGTTATGTAAAAATCATGAAAACTTTAATCGAATTGACAGAAACAACAAAAAATGAGAAAAAGGAATTAAAGAAAACACCTACTTTGTAAAGATACACAAGACTTATTGCTCATGTCAGAGCTTTTCTCGAATATAGAGAACTAAATCTTCCAAAATTAAACAATGAACTGGTGTAGTTATTAGATAGCTACACATGTAGAGCTAGGTGAGAGCATTCTACATGGAAAGAGAACATTTAGTTTTGATAAAAAAAAAAAAGAATAGCACAATAAGATCCTTACTAGGGATCAATCTACCATATCAGATTCGGACTTCGGTGAACGATGATGTTCTGTCATATATGTGTTAATTTATGCTATTTTCTAACTCTCTTTTATGACCCTCTAACAAGTCATTGTTTGGCTCAGCACAGATCTAGATCTAGGTCATGGGTACATTGGATCAACTTGTCCTTAAATATCAATTTTACTGTGAATTTGTGACATCATTGCATTCTATGTCTCCAGCATCTTTTTTCACGATGATGCTTGGTCTAGATCTAGATCTAGTCCTAATCGTTGACAATGGAATTAGAATCTAACGATGTTTAGCTTGGGTTTGATAGGCATAGTACATGTACAAGGATTCT
>BMAT01010602.1:100000-112269 GCA_019649035.1 Elysia marginata | reverse complement strand
GAGTCACTCCTTTCTTATCATTCTATTGTTTGCATGTGAACACAGCACCCACATCCCTATGCACTGACCACAAGCATCAATGGCATAGAGTCGGGTCTTGGACCACAGGAACATGAAGCATTGTGACCTTGACGTAATAAGTTTAACTTCAATACTCTACAGGCTGTGACACGGCTACTCGGAAAAAAATGTGCACAGTGATAAAAAGAAAATCGGAAATGGGTTACGTTCACTGGCTGCAAAGCCATAGGCCTACACAACACACTTTCATATTACTTGATCGGTCGGTGGTACACAGTGGGTCTACGCAACGTAACATTGTATCGGACCACTTCAATATTGGGATCGCATCTTCGGGTACAAAACGAAACATTCTGAGTTACCTTGACCTAGGCTTATCAACACGCCGTAGTTTCACGGTAGTTGCCCGTAACACGTAATTTTTTCGCGCCACCGTAACAAATTACGGGCAAACCGTAGTGTTGGCAGGTCTGTTGAAACGGGCGTAAACGACCATTTGTACTATCGAACAACAACTATTAACGATAATAATCACTGTCCTTTATTATATTCTATCATTGTCGATAAATATCGAACCGGATTTTTTACGTCCATCGCAAAATCAAACGAGAATACACAAAGATATCGGCCGAAAACGAAAGTCCGTCGGGAAAATGTCTCGAGGAGGGCTGAAATGATCGGTAAAGAGGGCGATTCGAGGGCTATTTCAAGCTTTGGACCTCCAAAAGGGCGTTTGGCGGGCTTTTTACAGGAAGGCACCTAATACGGGCGATTTACGGGCCCGGCGGCAACCCTGTTGTTTACTGGCTTCGTTACAATTTTAATGACTTTCTTGCATGCGACACTCTCCCTTCCCTCTTTTTATCATACTCTTTCTTCATTCCTTGTTCTCTCTATTTTTTAAATTACTACTGAGGCAGATTCTTGAATGAATCCACCCTCCAACAAGACTTTTATGTAAACTGTTCGAGTTCAACTGTAGAAAAGGCTGGTTCATTGAAAACCAAACAATCGGACGTGAAACACATTCGTAACCTTTGTGTTTTACTAATAAATTTGGTTTTGTATGTCTAGGGGTGAGCAGTGGCGCAATCGGTAGGGCAGTTGACCGCTATCTGAGAGGTCCCGGGTTCGATACCCAGTCCGGGCGAAATTTAATTTGCTCCCCTGTGCCCACCCAGCACTTGATGGGTAGCTAGGTCTCTTAAGACTCGGCGAAAGTAAAGGCGGCGAGGAAAGCAATGGCAAACTACCTCACTATGCCGTGGGCGTAGAAAGACCAGGACCCTGCTCCTTGTTCCCCTACGCTCGTGTCGAGTATGGGACTACCTTTACCTTTACCTTTATGTCTATCTTAACATCTTTTAAAGAGTTTTTTTTTTATTCGGACTAATCCAAAGAGTCTAATGGTAGAGATCAACAGAACCTTGATGATAGAGCAGTCTGTACTTTGCTGTCCAATAATAAGGCTTAGATCTAGGCTCAAGGCAGATCAAGTTCTAAATGCTAAACATTTGAAGTTGAACAGATTGCATTATTCCTTTTATTTAACACTGATGTGTAAACAGGTGGGCATCGCATGCAGCTTATGGTATACACCAGTTCTATCCAATCATAAATTTTAGTCAAAAGAAAAATTTCAAACAAAATTAACCAACAAAACATTTCTATAAGTTTGTTTACATTTTCAATTTTCTTCATTCCTGTTGTACTGAGACTGCCCAAAGTCAACTACAGATAGATCTAGATCTTACTCTAGGTTTAATGCCAAGGTTGAAAAAGCCTTTGTTTACTAACAAATCATAACCACCATGTACTCTAAGCATAGGATTTTTCTAGTTAACTCGAATCGCTTTAGCTTGCTACGACCACATATGCACTTTCAATTTATTCAAACAAATCACCCGTTTAGCTTGCGACAGCCACAAACACAATCTCTTTGTTTCAAGTTCTCTCCTCACAACTGCCTCTCAGTTCCCTCTTTGCACAGGCTAGACTGTGACAGTTCAAAACTGTACACCAATCTAGCAATGCTAGACCATATGCCTATAGTTTAACC
The DNA here is from genome assembly GCA_019649035.1 of Elysia marginata. Classification (NCBI taxonomy): domain Eukaryota; kingdom Metazoa; phylum Mollusca; class Gastropoda; family Plakobranchidae; genus Elysia; species Elysia marginata. The sequence continues at coordinate 110,189 of BMAT01010602.1, read as the reverse complement.
TGTGATGCAACAATGCCTGCTTGGTCTCACTGTTACGAAGTCTAGACCCAATGGTAGAGAAGGAGAGGTCTTGTACACCCGATGCTTGTGTTCACATCAAAGAATTAGTGTAGACCTAGTGACAGTGTTGATCAATAGCTATACCCCAAGAGGGTACTGCTTAGTTACTATTTTCATAATAAGAGAACAGGCCTCGTGATCAAAAAAAAATTTTTTCCTGGGTAAAGGGCCAACTGCAGGTATTTTTGTTTTGGTTTAGCCATAGTTTGGCAGCCAAAAAAAAAATTTAAGACTTGGTTGATTTGAGAAATAAGTGTCAAACAAAACACTTTCAGCTCTAATTATTCAAATAAGTCACAGGCTCATGCAGGCTGCATGCTCTGTGTATTGCAGTCTGAAAATGTCCTATTTCTAGAAAGACAACAAAAATCTATAACTTTAAATGAGACACAGATTTTTAATGTTTGCAGCACAGACGTATACAATACCACCTCTATGTTCATTGAGCCTACCACGACATGTTTGTGTGCCACTTTAATGAGTGTTAAAGTAAAAGTAAAGGGCATTTTTTATAAAGTGCCTAATCTACTGAAATGCTCTAAGCAGTAAATGAGTTCTTGGACAGCCATAACCAACCAAATTACCTTCTGAACTCAGAGGAGCAGCAAAAAAAGTGCATCACTCAAGCACACTGACAAGATCTTTCACTGCCTAAAGTAGGGTACTCCTCAAATGCATGAGTAAGACAAAGGAATGTGTGTAGTCTTTCTCAAGGATTTAATGTCAACTGCCCAAACAAGACTCGGACCACAGAGCTCTCAATCGGAAAGTCAAGCATCTACCGCTAGACCACAGCACCAAATTAAATAAACCACTGCTCTAATTTGCAGGACTCTTTCCAATAGCATTTTGTTTTCAGCAAAAAGGAATCAAACCTTACCAACAAGAGTGAGGAGCTTGCTTTTGAGTTGTGCCTCCAGCCTGGCAATCATCAGCTCCACCGCGTTGCGGATCTCTCTCACTCGCTCGTCCTTTGCGTTCTTCACACTTTCAATATTACGCTCCTATTCGATAAAGACAGAGGCAAGACTGAGCAGAGTGTAGCATTGGCTCAATTTAGATAGGTACAGAAACACTTGTTATTTAGCAAGAGACAGAGAAACATAAAATATGGGGCCATTGAGAGCCTTAAAAATAAAAATATCTTGCACAAAGTCTTCCTAATTGAAACAAATTCTTGAAGTTAAAGCCATTCTTTCTCATTGTCAGATTAGGTACTAATTTGGTTCAAATTTTTTAAATAAAAATTGACAAAGATACCTATGATTGTATTATCAGGCTTAACATTAAATTTGAACGAATTGATAATTTAAAGTTCACAGCCATTTCTGTAAGGAAGTAAATGTGTGTCATATGCCAAGGTGTAAAAGTTCTGTTTATAACTTTTTTTTGTTTGTTCCCATTCTTACCACATCCTGAACAAGACAGATAAGCTCAGCATGTCTAGATTTGAGTTGACTTAGTTCATCAGAGATTTTCTTCTTGTGCTCATCATAAATCCCATCCAGTGGTTTAAACACATGTCCAGAATGCTGTAAACAGAAATAGAAATCCCTCAAATTTTGTTTTCCGACTTGATAATTTCATTCAAAACTTAGGGCAAAGCATTTCTTTTAAAATTCTGTTTTAATGCAAAATTTCAGCATCATCAAAGACTGAACTTCTTTGCATTGATTTTAAAAACGCGAATTTGACCGTATTTTCAGAATTTGTAAATTATTAATGAGCAATAACATGTTCCATTTTTATTCACTATTTGGTATTATGGTTATGAAAGTTTATCTCCGCAAACTTAAAAAACTAACAGTTATATATTAAAAACTAAAAAAGGAAAAACAGGAACCATAAATATTTTTACAAGGCTAAGTAGTTTTGAAAAAGCAAATTGGACTCTATTTTTTCGAGTCATCAATTTCCACCACATGTCCACTACTTAGCTATGCCTATATGGACCTCAATGCCCAGGATTCTCTGGGCCTTTGCCTAATACTTTCAGATCATACTGCCTTTCATCAAAGAAACTGAGACCCTCATTTTTCCCCCTCACTGCCCTGCCTGTATGAACCAAGAGAAGAGACAAAACTGAAAACTAGCGACACTGACCGCTCCCTCCCAAAGGGCACACTGGTGGCAGATACATTGTTTACATGTCCAGCAGTAGACACTCAGCCTCTCCTGGTGGTCACCACAACTGTCAGCAACAGACAAAAAAAAAAAGAAACAAAGCAATATAATACGCACACAAATAAAAAATAAACTTTAACTCATACTGCCTCGTATCTGCACTTTTTTTTTTTAATTTGAGAGGAATTTTTAGAACTTTTACCACAAAGTATTACAAGCAGCTCAGTTATGTCAGTTTTAACCCCTTCACTGCCAAGCGCAGACTCGCTCGGGGTAGACAATTCTTGTTTTTTTAGTCTTATGAACGGTCATAACAAACTTGAGGACATGGTAAGCCAAACAGATTATTTTCCTTGCTAAAAAATCTTGCCATTATCATCCTTCCACTATGATCCTCTTGACTAAGCTCGCTGTCTCAAAAAATCAGAACTAACCTCACAGAGAGGTTAATTTTGTTGAACTTGACAATGATAGGTCCCTATTTGGCTCATCCAGTCTTTTGTTTTTCTTTTAAAATATTTCGAAGGGTTGCAGCCAACACATAAAAATATCACTAAAGTGTCTTAATTTTCTATCACCTTTAATGGTCATCCTGCATGGAATGAGTTGGCATCTTTTCTTAGAGCTTATAATAAATCAATTTGATATGATTAGGACTCAAATTTGGCTGTAGACATCAAAAAGCTGCACCTGCCTCTATAAAATTTCATTTCCTCTAAACAAGTTCCAGTTAAAGTTCCAAAACTCAGTATTTGGACTTTTGTTGAAATCAGAGTTACCCCTCTTACTTGATTCTTGCTACCAAGGTAAACGCAAGTATACCAAGTTTTCAACCAGAAGTTGGTAAATGACCTATATGTGTCATAATGTTATGTGTATTTTTTAAGATACAAAGAGTTTGTTTGATTTTTAACGTCCCAGTGAACTTTGAGATTATCTTGGAGACGGCGCTGGGGACAATTGAAAGCGTGCTGCCACACTGTGAAGTAAGGAGCGCTTGCGTACACCACACCTAGTCACATTATCCTGGCACCTACCCCACCTGACTCAACACTAAATCCATAATACCAGACACTAGGTGGATCAGCTGTTAATACCAATTTTAAAGTCATTGGTTTGACTCGGCCGGGCATCGAACCATGCACCACCCGATCTCTGAGCAAGTGTCTTACGCAAGGCCACAGAGCCGGTTAAAGATACAAAGAGGAAGAAAGTAGAAGTTTTTCTTGATTTTTCTCTAAGACTTGAAAAATTTAGGGACTGAGTTTTGGAAAAAAGCTCTTCAATTGTAAATTTTGTTCTGGTAATCTTGGAGTGAGTCTTCCATATTGAACTAGCGCTGCGGACCAGAACTGCAACACAAATTATAATAAGTAGGGCCAAATAGTGTTATCTGACATAAAAAGATGTGCAACATCATGAATTTAATACTTTTGAAGTTCTATGTCAGAAAGGATGGAGAAACATGGGTACAAAAGGTTATTGATGCTGAAATAAATTTAGACTTTGACAGAAGTATGTCATTGTCTTCAGAATGACATTCAAGAACTTCAGCACAGTAAACCATGTTGAATTCTGTAAAAAAGATACAAGTTAAGTCCGATAACTCAAAACTGGGTAATTTGAATACTTGTTACATTGGGTAATTTGAATACTTGTTAAATCAAAGTAAATTTACATTACCAATCTGAATTTTTTTAAAATAAAATATATTGATAAGTTGAACAAAGGAGAATTCAAAGTTCAACTTTGTTCCTAAAGGGTTTGAAATATCCAAAGTGACCTGTAAGCTTGTTTTTTTGATGGTTAGATTGTTTGTAAAATTGTGCTCTGGTTCGAAGCTATAATTGATGCCTCACATTTCCTTCCAGTTTGCAACAAGTTGGTCTTCCCTGGAGGTCGGCACCGTCTGTTGCAAGGTGTCCAACTGTTGGGTCACTTCTTCCGCCCAGCGACAGTTTACCAGCTCGTGTATGTGCAGGCTTGCCCTGGGGGAGGGGGGTAAAAATATCATAAATACATGATAAAAATTATCAACTCACTACTGTTTTTAAATTAAAATGCGTCTTCCCTTTATACCTCTTTGGCAAGTCTAAGCGCTAATTAAAGCTTCTTTTGTGAACTGAGAAAAGGCATTTATGTGGTTTGTGGGCAAACATTTTTTTTTAATTTCACCAAGGAATCCTACAATTTCATATGCATGTTTCCTCCAACAACTTAAGCTCAAATATGCAAAGAATTTGAATAAATTAGCATATTACATTTCCAAAAGGTCTTAATGTTCTTGTTAAAACAAAAAACTGAGATAATTTAAAAACATATTTTAGTGCATCCATGCTTTTTGTCAGTTCATGTAAGGCTTGTCTTTGCTAGCTTCAGTTAGAAAGTATAGTAATCTGGGCATTGGCTGTAACTTAAGTCTTGCATCAAGTTTTTCAGTGAAGCAGCCCTATCATACGCCGTGGCTCAACTTCTTCAAATTTCAGGTTGTTGGCTTTTATAATGTATTTAAAACAGCAGCATCTGAGTCAGACCCAGATGTCTGTGCTGCAAGTTGTACATAATTTTTTTTAAAATTTTTGTCTTATGAATTTTTTTTCTTTGAAAAATTTTGTCTCATTAATTTGAATCATAAAATTAAAACCCAACACATTTTAAGACAATTAAGTCAGTTTTGCAGTTTACAGCACAATTTAACTCAGAAACATTGATAAAACATCAAAACTCTTGCATATGAACGTTGGGATATACTCAATTTGTTGATCCTTGTTCAAAGATGTAATTATCCAATAGTGTGTGCTTAAAAGCTCAAGTTAACCCTGTGCCTACCGGCAATGTGGACATTGGGATCTTTGCTCTGTAAGCCATCTCTGAAAAAAAAAAGAACATCAAAACTTGAAAAACGGAAATGCTCACAAAAAACCTCTGCAGAATAACAAGTACTGACTAAGTTATGAGTTTGATCTCATTCAATCTTTGGTCAAGTTGAAGAAGCATTGAATTTAAGAGAACAATTTATCCACAACATTTACCCTCTGCCGACCTGATAGCATAATAAAATATGACACTGTAAGCTGAGCATGAAATCTGGTGGGTATTGATGCTCATCGAGCATTTGGGTGGCTCAGAAAATTACCTTTGATTCATGTTAGGAAGCAATGTCTAGACTGAAGTGTGAAGAGACAGCTATTTTATTGTATTTTTAGATTTAATATATTATGATATTTACACCATGTAGACCGCTTTTCAGCTTACACTTTAACTGTTTATTGTAAAGAATTAACTTCAAAATTAACCTCATTTCAAATGTACCCTGCAAGTTACCTTAAACAATACAACAAAGATGGGCTAAAGCCGCTCATTAAGGAAAATTTTATCTTTGCAATTGAATCTTTATCCATACATCAGGCAGTTAAACCACTGTGCAGTGGAATTCTGATAAAGTCAAGACCTTGGCACCGAAAAAAAAAAAATGTTGACTTAAACAAGTTCAAGCAAAAGTTGACTTTCACCATTACAAAAATGCAAAGTAACACAGCATGGCACCACCAAACAGAGTTGAATTTAAGCATAAGCTTCCCTAGAGGGTGTTGACTTTCAGTGAGGGGATTCCACTGAATTTATCTCAATCAATTATACATAAAAGAAAAACTTCGACAAAACACTGACCCTGATACAAGGGAAGCAGCACAGCTTGGAACAATGTGGACAAAGGCGGGCATCACGAAGTTTCTCCATACAGATGAAACATCTGAAAACCTCTGCCAGGCTCTGTCAGAAAAAAGACAAAAGAAGAGAAGAAACATTATTAGGGATACTGTCTATGCCAATGAAGCAGACCACAATGTCTGTAAAAAACATGTCATCTTAATCTTTGTTTTGACGAAGTGTTAAAAATATTTATGTCATTCTCTTTAAGAATATTCTTTATTCATCATACCTGCCACCACTTTTTTCAGATACTTTAAATTCTTTTACCTGCATATACAAAAAACTAAAAGCAGAAACCTCTTCACATTATTGTTCCAAAATAATACTGATATTGACCCAGACTAAATCACCAGTGAAGTATTATTTATAAGAGCAATGCATCTATATATCATGCATGCATTTACTTGACCTAGAAATTTTCTCCCTCCTTCTCTCCCGTCCTCCTGCATGTTACAGAGAACAAGGCAACCTGCACCACCTCAGCAACACATTATGCAGCATCTACCAGTCTAACCCCACAGCTCCCCATGATGCAACTAAGGGAGAACCATCTATTCTCTATCTCATAAGTTCTGGGAAATCCTCCCCGCCGCTATCTCTTCCTGTGATGCACCTCCAAAAGAACAAGCTGTTTGCCCACAGCCACTCTCCGTCTTAAAGTCTCTAAAATTTTCGCCCCCCCCCCTTTACTTCTCCCTCCAATACCGTCGTCCTCTGCATACTTTCCCATGATGCACCTGGGGCAGAACCGGTTGTGTGCCTGCGGCCATTCTCCACCTCACAAACTCTGAAACTTTTCCCTGCCCTGCCTGCCCCCTTCCTGCAGTCCTGTTCCCCCCCCCCCTCCACTCCTTCCTCTCATATTCCCAAGATATACTTCAGGGAGAATCGGCTGTGTGCCTGCAGTTATTCCCCACCTCACAAACTCTGTGAAATTCTCTCAATCTCGCGCCCCCTCCCCCTCTCTACAGTCCCAGGCATATTTTCCTATGATGCACCTCAGGGAGAACAGGCTGTTTGCCTGCAGCCATCCTCTGCCTCACAAACTCTATGTTGGCCAGCAAGATGCCCTCAAGGGAGATCTCTGGCACTTGGGACGAGTTAAGCAGTTCCTCATACATCTTCTCCTCACCCTGCTGATGATGCTGATGATGGTAGTGATCATAAAGCTGACAAGTTCGTTGTGGATTATAATGACTTTGTTGAAGTTGTTGCTGCTGCTGTTTACGATGAATTTGTTGTAGTTGTGTCTGCTGATAGTAATGATTTTGTTCAAGTTGTTCATGCTGATGATGATGTTGATGATTTTGTTGAAACTGTTGTTGCTGCTGAAAATGACGATGACTATGATGATGACGATGGCTGCTGTGCTGCTGGTGGTACTGCCGCTGCTGCAAACTTGACAGGCCCTGGCCTAATATTTCACTTCTCGTTGTCATGTTGACAGTTGTTGTTGTCTTGATCATGTGTTGTAAGTAATCTAGTGGAAAAGAAACAGCATCACGCTGCAGTCCCATCCAGTCATCCTCAGGGCGGCCACAACCGCTGGGATATGTCCGCGACATATCTGTGCTGTGCCAGAAGGACTTTGATACAGAGCTATGCTGCAGTTTCCCTTGAACTCCGCTTTCAGTATCACCATACTTGGAAGAGCTCTGGCTCCTTTGTATAGAAGTTCCATTCTCTAACGCATTTATACTCTCACTTTCATAGCAACTATTGAAAAATTTTGTCATTTGTTCCTGGGTGCCAATCAACTCCTTTTCCCTCCGAATCTGGCGAGAATCACTGGCTCGGTCTCTACTTAAAGGAATAAAACTTGCATACATGTCTCCATTGTCACAGGAAGAACCTAGAAGGCCACTTTGGCACCTTGATACAATGAAATTTTTGCCACAGTTTGGGTTTTTCTCACTATGCCTCCTAACCTGCTCAGTATTGTGTGAGCTGTGCTGCTGAATGTCATGTTGACGATCCAAGTTGACAGGATGCCCATCACTAAAACAGCAAGGATCTCTGACACGGTTTGAAGGTAGTGATGTAGAGGTTGGGCTCAATTTGTGTTTCAAATCAACAGATACATTTCCAGTTAAGCCCCGCAAACCTGCCCTATTTTGGAGTTTGTGGGCTTGAATATAGCACAAATGTTGATTTGGAAGTGATTTGCCTCTGCTGCTAAGATTATCTACAGAGTCATATTTGGTGGAGGTTTTGTTACATGAATTGCTTGATTCTGTCATATTATTCTGCTCCAAAGATTTTTCAGTTCCTGACACTGTAAAACGTGTGTGGCGAGTGCTGCTTGTGACAAGTGCATCTCTTGCAGATGACGATGAATGTAAAACTTTTGAAGCAGTTAACCCCTCTTGCTTTCCCTGACCTTGTTGTAAGTCTGCTGTTCCAGTAGACCATCTTTCTCCTGCCCTCATCAGCTCTACATGAGGCCCAGCGGCAGTTCTGTGTCTGGCCATCTCTCCTATGCCACAGCTAACAATATCCAGGTCACTGGAAAAAATTACAGAATTGGTCATGTTCCTGGTCACTCTGCCTGCTGCCGCTGCTAACACGGGTCCCGTTTCGACGAGAGAAGCGGCTCCAGCAGCATCATAAGAGCTACACGTTCCATCAGACTTGGATCTGTAAATCCTGCTCCAGCTCAGTGTGGATATATCTGAAGTAGAACAACTCAACGCCGGGTTGCCATGCACTGCTTGACCGCTGGTAGTGGCAGAGGGTGCCAAGTTGGGCGAGCCAATGGCTGACATGTCAACGAGCTGACTCATCAGGGACTGGCGTGATCGCTCGTCTAGGCTGTTCACAGATAGAGGGCGTTTCTTCTTACTGCGCTGCCGCACTGCACGCCGGTACATCGACATCCCAATATGGCAGCTTCAACACACGAGATTTTTTAGATAAAGCGACCCTTCCAGTTTCTCTTATTACAAATGCCAGAAAAAAAACAACTGGGATCGCCCAGCAGTAAAAGTCTACAAATTACACAATCACAATATTTTGTTTAAAGATGGACTCGAGCTTTTGGCACATCCATAGGATAAGCAGCCTATACTTTATTGGCAAAATTCACTATCCCTTGAGACCTTTTGGGTAAACCCTAGGGGCCGACTGACATGATAGGCAGAAAAAGTTTATTAACAAAGAACGCCTTAGTCAGGGATCGCGCGAGCACGACTCTTATTTAACACGGTAGAGAGAAGGGAAGAGAACTAATAACTGGAATACTCGGTTGTAAACTATTAAGGCAGTATACTATAAGCAGTAACCTCAGAAATAGTTAACGATGCTCTATTATTATCAAAACAGTTAAAAAAGAAAAATATGGTGTGATCAAGCTGTTGATCTACTATGTTAAGAGAGCTTCTTTTGTAAAGAGTCGTCCACTAAAATGCTCCAAGGGCTTTACATGAGTTCCCCAACAACCCATGACCAGCCAAATAACCTTCTGAACTCACAATGGAGCAGCAGCTGCAGTTAAAATCCACCACTTAGCTTACTAACACATTGATTTACTGCTCGTAACCGGTTACTCATTTAATGCCTAGGAAGCACGCTAAAACGACCTGCATAAAAGTGGTGTCGGTGCTTGAAGTTGAACTTAGTTTAGGATACGGTTTTGTAAAATTCAGTATATTTTTTTAGAGTAAACCCTCGTGTGACATCCCAGTTGATCTGTTATGATATCGCTACAGGTGGCTGTCAAGGAATCAAACTGAATGGAACATGGGCTGTTTCACAGAAAGACAGAAAAAAAACTTGTTTCTCGATCGGGCGACATGGTTATCGGGAGGAAGGCTGCGAGTAACACAGTGACGGCATGCTTGGACATTGATCACACTTGACGTCAGTGGAGAGACGTACAGAACGAAAAAGAAACAGAGGCAGGGGTACATATTAAGAGTGAGACAAAGTTTTAGGAATGAGGGAGGGAGCAGAGGAAAAAAAGAAATTGGAAGGGTAGGGACATATGAGTGAGAAAGAGTTGGGGTTGAGGGTCATAGGGGGGAAGGGGGCAGCTGGAGGGTGAGAGACAACAAAAGACATTGAGGGGTAAAGAGTTAGAAGGAGGCATGAATTACGGGAGGAAGGGGCTAGAGGAGGAAGGGTGTTGGAAAGGCAAAAAAGCTCGAGTTTGGACGTGAAGAAAATGATCTACAAAAAAGAGAAGACAAGAGCGAATGAGAACTTTAGAGAAACACAGAAACAGAGATGGAGCTTCACATGTTAAGCGATGTCTTAAATATCTCTCAAAGCTCTCTACAGCAACTCATGGCTATAA
>BMAT01010602.1:75722-87043 GCA_019649035.1 Elysia marginata | reverse complement strand
ATTAATTTCAAAGTGGCGCGTCGGTATGGAAGTGATTCCATAAAATGTGGGTTTTTTTCACTCCTAATGTATGCACTCTTGAAAAACGGTATATCTGGAGACTTTGCCAAGAAGATAGAAATATATCGATATCGATATCTTCATTTGGGCGCAGAGTGTATTTTAGAATGCAGGTGTTACAGTGTAACGTGTTAGTCAAAATCGATTTTAACTCTATCGACCTGGAAAAGCCTTAGGGACCACAGTTCAAGAGTAGCCTGTACACACCTTAATTTAACGGTACCAGTTTAACTCTATTATCCCTTTGTAGACATTATTTACATCTCCCTTTTCAAAACAATATTTTAAAAAAAATAAATGAATAGATTCTAGATCTAGAAATGTACAATATAAATCGCATTTAGATCTATACCTCAACTGTGTTGTCCTCTCGCCTGTTGTTAGAGTTCGAGCAGGAGGCCATTGTCTTTTCTTGTCTTTCCAATTAGTCTTGCAGATGTAAAAACATTCGGAAAAGCCTTTCGGCCTAGGCGTAGGTCAACATGATTGTCTTCTATTAATCTGTGGTATTTTGGCTGGCGAAAGAATTTCTCGTAAAGACAAAGTGAGTAGATCTCTAATCAATGGAGGGTTGGATACTCTAGATCTATAGTATAAACTCTAAGATGATCGGATCTAAAATCTATGAGAAACAACTCGATAAGACTAGAAGCAATTTGTTCCACCAACGACTTATTTTGGAAAATTAAGTATACTATACTTCCGGAGAAAACAAAGATTCTTGGCATTTTTTCTTTAATGTTTGGCAACAGCTGATGATACATAGTTTACTACATATTTCATAGGTTTTTTTTTTATTAATTTCTTGTTTTAAAAAATGAGTGAAAGAAAGAAAAAAGCTTCAGAATTCATCGTTGCGTTTTCTTGCAGCACGAAACAGGGCCCGTTTCTATAGTTTTGTAGAACGAAGGAAGTTTGTATTTTACGGAACCAGTGTATTTTGATTGACCAATCAGATCAACTTGCTGAAACTTTGCTTCAGAACAACAACACAAAAGACAAAACGATGCAAGAGCAAAACCATCGTCACTACTTTTAACTGGAAGTTTGGCAATTTTTATGCTTTCAAAACCCTGTTTTTTAAGTAAGTTTTGTATTAGATAAATAAGGTCAAATAAATCTATTTGTAATATAATTGGAATTTTTGGCACCGAGCTGCTCTCAAAGTCAAACAAAGGGGAGCAAACATCCTTGCATCCAGCCGACACCACGTATTGAGATAACCAAAGGCTTCTGGACTTTTTTTTCAAGGTAGCCTAAGCTAATCATAGGTAAAGCCATACTCGACACGAGCGTAGGGGAACAAGGAGCACTGGGGTCCTTGTTTTTCTAGGCACACGGCATAGTGAGGTAGTTTGCTATTGCTTTCCTCGCGGCCTTTACTTTCGCCGAGTCTTAAGTTAAGAGACCTAGCTAGATCTACCCATCAAGTGCTGGGTGGGCAGAGGGGAGCAAATAAAATTTAGCCCGGACTGTGGATCGAACTCGGGACCTCTCAGATAGCGATCAACCGCCCTACCGATTGCGCCACTGCTCACCCCTGAAAAAAAATAAATGAATAGACCCATTGATTAACGAAATGAAATAAATTATGTCGTTCGACATCTAGTTCTAGGCTTCTAGGTCATTGGCGTGCAGTAGGCCTAACTAACTGGTTGTAGCCGCTGAGTATCCTGAACTGTCAGTGTCACTGATGACATTGCAAGCCAAAAAGGGCACTCTTGAACAATTGTGGTTCCTCGAGACTTTGTAAGGTCGATTTAACTATATCAATATCAACTACTTTACCTGTTACCTATCCACTTCGCGCCACGTGGCACATAAGGCCTCCACTTTAACTACTTTCGACTACTTTAACAGCTGCATTCTGAAAATTACCCTTTGACTTTGAGGAAATGAAGATAGGCTATTGATGATAATATCGATATCATCAACCTGGCAAAGTCTACAGGGACTGCATTTGTAACTTTTTTGTTCAAGAGTATGCCTAAAAATGGGTAATGATTAATTTTGGTGGTCCCATCCATTTTGCTGTGAGGAAATTGTAATTATTGTTTTGTAACTATTTTGGTAGTACAAAATTTGTCAAAGACCAACGTTTTAAGCCATCTTGAATTTTTCATTCACAAGCTTATTCGGGTTTTAGCCTAGGGATATTACTCACAAACATTGAATCATTCACATTAAATGGAGTTGTCTCCCATACATTGCTAACTAGGTCCATCAGAACAGTTTTATATTTTTAGCAGATCTAACCTTGGCACTTTTGAATTGAACAACTGTGGTCCCTTGAGAAGTTTGCCAGTTTGATAGAAATATCTATCAATATTGACTGCTTTAATAAGTTAATTAACAGCTGAATTCTAAAACCCACTACCTGACGAAATGAAGGTATTGATATTGATACATATTTCTATCGACCTGGCAAAGTCTCTACCGTCTACGGAACGCAGTTATCCAAGAGTGCCTACCAACTGCACAGGTCTGACCATACAGACACTGCCTGAATCTCTCATTTTTAAAGACTCAAAGAGTTTTATCTACCGACTAACAGTGATGTTAGCCCCCTAAACCTTTGTTCAAATTAATAGGACTTAATATTATACATGTTTGCGCTGCTTGTGAGATTGAGTTTTTCTCCTCTCCCTCTCTCTCTCTCTCTCTCTCTCTCTCTCTCTCTCTCTCTCTCTCTCTCTCTCTCTTTCTCTCTCTCTCTATCTCTCTCTCTCTCTCTCCCTCTCTTTTGCTGGTTTGCACTATATTTGATTCTTCAATATAGTTTATTTACAGTTTCTTTTCGAGGATTAATATTTATAACTTTTATAAGTATGGCAAAGTGAAGTGGTATTGTTCTTTTTATTTTATCTACTCTTATTCTGTGGTGGTGTTGAAGCGCAACTTGCAATTTTAGGGATTCTTCTTGGCTGTATTTTTAAGGGCATGAGCAACTATAGTGGCACCTAAGTCATTTTTTTCTTTTTTTAAGAGATGCCAAATTTCAGGTTATTCATTGGGTTTTTTTTATCCGTGTATAATATCAAAATTGCTTTTTGCACAAATGTGTCTATGCCATATTTTTTTTACAAGATGCAATGCTAGGATCATTTTCCGGTTGTTTGTTTGTTTTTTAAATCATTAGCCTAAGATTAGGCATCTCTGTCGTTAATTTCTTTCTTTTTTGCAACCTGTGGACCCTTTGAAATATTTTTCATTGATTTTTTTTTTCCTTTTTATGGATCTTAATTAACAGTGACTAAGTTTACAGTACTGAAGATGCCATTGGCATTTGTTTTATTAAAAAATATGAGATGCAACATTTAATTTATAAATCATAATGCAACCTCCATTAGCAATTAGATTTTTAAATTCAAAGCATTTAAATAAATATTTTTACTACACGGAATAATGATTTTTTTCTCTCTGACAAATTCATCTTTCAGATATTGATATGGAGACAGATATTGATATGGAGATTTACGCAGACCCAACACCAGAAAATGTTACCCAGGTATGCAGACCTAATATTTATAGATTTTTGTCAAAATAACTGAAAATAAGGATTTTCTGAGTTGTTTTTTTTTTTTTACAAAATACTTATTTTTTATGGCTGGAGAACTACCCCTCAGGAAGCTTAACTTCAATGAGCTCATTTCTTAGTTTTTGTTGTTTGTTTTGTTGTTTGTTTTTTTTTCAATAATTGAAAATTCCATTGTTAGTTCATGTACAAAAACAGTAGAATTGAACAGTACTGTGAACTTCTTTTTTTTGCATTTCTTTCCCTTTTTTTTAAACAATTTGAATTATGGTGGCTATCCTCAAAATTGCAACAATAGTGCTCTTGCCCCCACTAGGTGCCACAGTTTGTTTAGGCGGACAGTGTGCAGTCATTCAATATTTTTTAACCCTGAACTCAATCATATTGATTTTTTTATTTGGGTGAGTATTAGGTCTGGGTATGATGAAGTTGATATTATTACACATACAAAACTTCATTGCATGTTAAGAAATGGATGATTGTTAATGAACTAAAGATGAATGAAGACAGGCAGAGCTTCTAGCTTGTAGCATTGACAGAAAAGCTTCTCCATTTGTAATTTACCACGTATGTACATTGATAGTCACATAGTGATTTATAAGATAGTGTTCTCTACAAAAGCTAAAAATCTTGGTGTTTATTTTGATGCAAAGTTGTCAGTGACCCATGGTCATATCAATCATTTGGCCCAAATCATTGTTCTTGGAGCTACGGAGAATTAAACAGATTAGATCTTTTTTTAAATTCATGAAGAAGCTTTGAAAACTTTTTTCTCTTCTTTCATGCTATCTAGACTACACTACTGCAATTCCTTGCTATATGGAAGAACCATGGGCACCCTAAAGAGGCTTCAGCTGATTCAGAGCAATGAAAAAATGCATAGTAGATCATGTCTCACCCTTGTTTAAACATTTACAGTGACTCCCGGTACAAACTAGAATAGAGTATAAGATAGCTATTCTATGCTACAAATCATGGAATGTGTTAACTGTATGCCCTTCCCCTTTCCATCAGGGGGGCTACTTCTGTAAATCAGTTAAAAGACACTATTGAAAACATATTTGTTCACGGCATAAGAAGACCTTAATTAGTTTGCCTCGTGAAACTCATCCAATTACGTATGGCCAATGTCTATCCTTTTTAATAAGTTTAATTTTTGTACATGCATCTTTTGTTTTCTTCTGTTTGTTCGAATTGTTAATGGAGTATGTTTTGTACAAAACTGTCATTGTTTGTTTGGGTAGACAGACTATTGTAAGGAGCTTCGAGCCTACATGTAGGTAAGAGGCGCTAGAAAATAACTTCATTATTATTATTATTAATATTATTATTATCATAATTAACTTACAATCTATAATGTTGTATGATTCAGAGTTCATGCATGGTAATGTGAAATAGTTAGCAGTTTGGGCCCCCCAAAAGCTTCCATTTTTTAAAACAAGATTGGATTGGACATATCCTGATCAGAGTTGTTATTCATAAATGTATATATTGAAAAAATTTTATTTCCAAAATGCTACGTTTCTAGTATGATTCCAGGTTTAAGTCCCATTGAATGAAGACTTGGTGTGGTAAACCAAAAAAAGAAAAATTAGTTCTCAAAACCACTAATAAATGACTCTTATAATTTGTGTAAACTCCAGTAATGTTATTTTTACTGTAAAGTCTTACGTCACATCAAATGGTTTACTATTATTTTGATAACAAACCAAAAGGAGAATAGTTAATTTTTTTAATCACAAAAAAATTAGCAGCAATACAGGAGCTTTGCATAAGGAAGAAATTGTGTGATGCCTAAACTATTTCTGCTGCAAAGTGTATATATATATATACACGTTATTTCAGTGGTGGTGTAGACCTACTCGGCGCTGGTTTTGCTAGTTTCCCTGCATCTTAAGCATAGAGGCTATATATCAGAATAAATAGTGGAGTCAGCTACTGCGTAAGCTAATGATAAAAAGATATCTCTAGATCTATGATTTATATGAGACATCCTTCAATGTTATCCTTTGTTGTCTATGTTTGTTGTGTATGGCTAGGTGTTGGTGTGCTTCCAGATTCAGTGCTATGGTTGGCCTTGGTGCGATTTGGATTTTCTGTTTAAGTTGGCAGGTTACTTAGAGAGGCTAAGCAAAGACCTTCACTATAAAACTTCTTTTTTAAGTAGCCTAGTGGCAGCATGGTATAAACTAGATTTTCTGAGTTGCGATGCGGTGGATGAAGCTACAATAATTCAAAGGTTTAAATCACTCTAAAGGAAAGCAAATTTTTGGTATTTGCACTTAAAGCCTATTACTATCCACTTCTAATTGCATACCTTAAAATCTTTCAATCAGAGGCTACATATAGATTAGTTGGTTTTTTTTAATGTTTTGCTTTGAAGATGGCGTCTTGGTCTTGGCGTCATTAATTTATGTTTATTGCATGTAATACTATTGCTTGAATGGTATTAGCAGGTTAAAAGCAGAGATTATTTTTAGTGGTACAAAATGAAAATAGGGAAATGTAATGACGGCTATCATTTAATAAATTTGTAACCGGGCATTTATCACCAAAAACTTAGATGAGTGCAAATTTCAAGGAATATATTCTAAGTTGGCTAAGTAAACTTGTCTGTGTGTCTCTCATTTGGCTATTTTCTTTCTGATTGAAGAGAAAATTTTGTATCTATTTATGTTGTCAACAAAAAGTTGATTTAAACCAATATATATAAATCTTGGAAATTTTCTATGCCTGATGCTTTTTGCGGTTTCTTTAACTTCCTGTTAATTTCCTTATAAGAGTCAAGGGTTTAAAGAATTGTATATATGCTTTACAACTAACAAAGCACATGCTAAATAATTTATTTGTAATCTCTAAACTATCTCAATTTCAGCAGAAACCGATGCAGTACACAGCTCCAAGAACCCCCTTGACAGATGTCCGCAATTTGGCACACAATAGGTACATCATTTTGCTTTTTTAACAATTGTCTGACCATGAAATACTTCTGGGGGGAATTGAAGCTCCGACTCAAATGTTTGAATAAAAATGCTTAAAAGTCTTTGGCATATAACCTGACTGGTATTCCTCTGAACATTGGATACAAGATTGAAATCAAGGATCAATTCCAAGCCCTTGAAAGTAAAACGGAGGAACTGGAACCTTAAGAATCATCTCAGAACATCAGCAGTATTTTTAAAGAGGGGACAACCAAACATTTGCCTTAGAAAAACAAGGAAACTACCATGGATAAGGGATAAGACACTAGAAGCGATTGAGACTCGGACAAGAAAAAAGCAGACCTGGCTCAACATCTGAACAGTAGGGGAGGCAAATGTCAACGTAAAATATCTCGTCATGAAAGACAAGTGGGACTACCTTGATAATCAGTTTGCTGTTGTTGAATTAGCAAGAACTTCACCTCTCGACAAAGAAGTGTATAGGGGTGTTAGAAAAGCTACTAAGTACTTCACCCCACACCCCATCAAAGACAAAAAGGTTAAAGTTTTGCTGAGTCTTATGCCATAGAAAAAGATGGGCTGAAAACTGCAGAGATATGTATTATGAACCTACCAAAAGAATGGTGCCAATATAACGCGAGGAAGAAGAAATGGATCTTCTTAGAATTGAAGTTGAATAGGCCATAAACTACCTCTCGGAGAAGCAGCTGGCAAATACAACATACATGCAGAGATGATTAGGGCAAGTGGAGATCGAGGCACAGACTGGAATCTGGAAGTAACAATTACAAAAGTGGCCAACAGAATGGGTAAAGGCTGTGTTTGTTTGAATCCTAAAGAAAGGTGATCTCAAACAATGTGCAAACTACCACATAATACCACTGATCAGCATGGCAAGCAAAATGAAAAGATTGGAAAAGAACATTGAAAAGGAGGTAAATAGAACCCAAGCAGGACTCAGAAGAAACATGGCACCAGAGACCAAATCTTTAACCTCAAAATAATCTTGGAAAAATTCAGAGAAACAAATGAGAATTCCATCTGTGCTTCATTGACAACTTAGCTTTTGACTGTGTCAGCCTCAAATTACCGATTGATGTTTTAAAGGATTTAAAATGTCATCATAAAATAATAAATTTGATTCTTAAAGTTTACAAGCAGGAGTCTGATTAGAAAATGGCCTATGCCCTCTAGAAGCGATTGGCTCTATGTAAAAAAAGGGTGTGCAACATGGCTGTATTCTCTCTCCAGCAATTTTCAGTTTGTACACAGAGATAATCATGTGGAAGATTGAGGAGGACTTTAAAGAAAAGAAACTTGAGCCAAAATTCATGACAGAACTATGTTATGCAGAAGAGATTGATACCCCTAAAGCTCAGAATAATATAGTCATGTATATTCTCGGTTGCCACACATGGTTTCGAGGAGTAGACCCTGTCAAAACAGATAAATAAAAAGAATCCAGACTTTTTTTTATGAAATGCTACCAAAAATTCTTAGAACACCATGGACGACTAAAGAAAGCAACAAAAATATTCTAAAACATCTTGATCTTTACGGAGGAAAACTCATAAACCAGATAAAGAAATAAAAGTTAAGATACTTTGGTCATATCTCATGACACATTAGAGAAGCTATGCATTTAGGGCGCAGTAAGGGGTAAGATGAGCAGGGGAAGATCTACAAGACAGTAGTCACAGGGTTTAGTACAACAAATGAAACGGACTGAAGAGCATATTACAAACAGATTTTGTCAGCTTTTGTGAGAGGCAACATCCAATGTGGATCGGCCTTGAAGAAGAATTATTTTTGCTCACCGAAATTTTTAGCCTTTTGATTATCTAAATGGATTTAACTATTTTTGGTGTGGAAAGGATTTTTATAAAATTTTGTTGGATTTTACAAGCTCTCTCTCTCTCTATTTTTTTTAATAAAAGTATCGTCTAAAAAAAGACTTCATGTGCTTTTCTTCGGTGTGTTATGAAAAATTGAATTTGATGGCAATGAGTAGCTCACAAGCCTTTTATTTATTATAAATAAATGTTTCACTTATCATGTATAAAAGTTTTAAAATATATATTTACGCTTGCAACAAGTTTTGAAAAATTATATTCTTTTGACTAAGATGTAAAGGCAATGATATTTCTCAAACTTAGTCTTTGATCTTTAAATGTGATAAACACGAGTTGTTTTTCTTTTTGTATTTTGTTTCAGATTTGACTACCAAATAACTCCTAGAAAACTTGTAGAACAAGCCCAGTCAAGACGGGTATTTACTCTGCTGCCTTAGCTTGCAATGCAATGAATTGAATCTATCATTTAATTAAAATTATCAGTTATAATTACCAATGAAATTGAAAACAAAAGCTAAATTTAGAGCCTAGATTTTTTAATTATTTTGGATTGTTTTAATTTGAGTCTTAAAAGTGGTTTTATGTTGTAATGTTTTTTATTATTATTATATTTCCAGCAAAATTCGTCAAAATGCAGATCACAAATATGAAGTTTAGCGATTATGTTGTGAATCAGAATTTTTTAGTTTTTTCTATTTATCAGTAACACAAACTCTGATTCTTCTTTATTCACCATTCAGTCAAAACGTCTAGAACCTCTCACACTGCGAATCGCATCACCACCAACATCTTCACAGTCTCTCACAAAAGATCTTTCCAGCAGCCTGTGCAATCTAGAGGACTTGGATGTAGGGGCTGAAATTGTTCTAAATAATTTTGAGAGATTATCGCTTGGGTCAAAGCTACAACTTCCTCTGGATTTTTGTGATGAGAGAGAAGTGGGAGACTTCAGCGCGGAACAATCCAGTCAAAATCTTGTCAAGACACCAATACCAAAGAATCACCATCTTTACTCTGATCATACATACCTCACCTCAAATTTTTGGAATGAACTTAAACATGATAGTGAGAAAACCAATGTGACAAGTGTTATTGACAGCTGTGTGGGAACAGACACTGTTTTTTCCATGATTGACAAATGTATTGGACCTGATGAGTGCTCTAAATTTAAAGACGTCGGATCAGATGCCCTACTGTTATCCGTGGTCACAGATACCTGTGTTGGGACAGACGCAGTTTGGGATGAGTTGGCACCACTCAACCTTGTTGATGTTTCCATGGTTACAGAAGATGCTGTCACATTGGACAGCAGTATGCTTGCAATACCAGACTGCCTGAGCCGGGAGACAATGACAGAGTCACACATGACAGATACCGCTTCATCCATGACACCATTCAAACTAGGCAAGCATGGATCAAGGTACTCAATAAAATCCAAGTGGTTTTTTTTTCTCTTTATCTGAAATTCAATCCTGTATACAATTAGCCAATATATTCTGTGTTACAGCATTCACATTTCTCATCATAGCCCGTTTCACTCAATATCTGGGTATAGACTGCAAACAAAAGACTTGCACTTTCTTCTTTCCTAGTTTCTTCCTGAAATTTCTTTCCACCTCTGTTTAGATCCTCGGCAATGATTGTCTTGCTTTTTTGTTCAAGGCCTACCTCTTGATCTTTAACCCTGAGGATTCCATTCTAGTGCGCTGGAAAGTTAAAAGCAAAATATGTTTTCTGGGGCTGTTGGAGAACATTTTTCAGTGAGATTGGTATTTTTTAAACCTTTTAGAAACAAGCTTTCATTATGTTCATATCAAGCAGGGTCTGAATTAATGCAGAAAAAGCTATAAAATGTTTCACATATAGTATATAACTTTGCTTGCATCTGTTTCTCTTGAGGACCAAATTGACGTTTGGTTTTTTTTTAGTGAAAACTGTTTTAAAATTGTTGTTGATGGCTGCACTAAAATCTCACTTCTTTTTGCTCGTTTTTTTTTCATAGATTAACAGCAGAGGAAGTGCGTCGTCAGCACCCAAGAGTTATTGCAAACCAAATAGATGCTGTCATGCTCTCAAACCAAAGGCTGGAAAAACAAGTCAAGTCATTGGAGAAAGAAAAGACTTTATTAAAAACGGCTTTAAAAGAAAGCAAGTCAGCTTTGGTAAGGCTAATGGCAAGAGTTTCTTGCATGTTTTATCTAATTGCCAAAAAGTATTTACTACAGAATTAGAAGCGCATTGGCATCAAGCATTGGTTTGTTGTTTTTTTTTAAACTATTATTCGTTAATTGAAAGTGATATTTTACACAGATTTTTCTTTTTCCCTAGCGTTGAAATATACCGGTTTAATAACAGCTCGTAAACTATTTTGCTTCAAATTATGTTGAAGGTTGCGTTATATCCCCCTTTATATATAAACACCTTTTTTCAACTGAATATTATGTTACTCGGCTTAAAAAGATGGTTTAAATATTGTTTGAAGCAAAATGTAATATTGAGGCATGTTGGCTGTGTCTATACTGTTAGGCACTAGGCATTCAAGCATCAAACTAAATGTACCTCTATGGTTTCTGATTTACCCAGCATGACTGTGAGACTTCTCTAGCTGAATTGAAAAAGTCCCTGGAGGACAAACAGCAGATGCTGAGCCAGCAAGAGAATGTGCTGATGGAGGAACGCATGAAGTGCTGGAACGCTGAGGAGACGCTGCAGTCCAACACGTTAGAGCTGGAAAGGAAATGTCACGATCTTGAAAGACTTCGGCTTGAGTCAGAGCTCAGCTTTGCTGAAGAGGTGAACTAAGTTACGATGTTAAAGGAAACCTTGGTCAATGGTACTGAAATTAATTCATATATATTCTTGATCTGCAGGATCTTTAAAGTTATCTGGTGCAGGGATATTATGCTCTCTTTCTCTCTCTTTCTCTCTCTT
>BMAT01010602.1:64479-75626 GCA_019649035.1 Elysia marginata | reverse complement strand
CTCTCTCTCTCTCTCTCTCTCCCTCCTTGCTTCCGTTTTCTTTCCCATTTGGCATATTCCTCTGGTGAGCTAGGGTCTTGGAATTTTTTGCATAGAGGTATAACTAAATTTGATTAAACCTCCATCAGCATGCTATTTCTTCTGAGATAAAGAGAATTTGGGTTGGCAAAAGAGCATTGATTCATAGCTAAGTTTTGGGGGTTGAGGGATTTTCATTTTTCTCTACTTGTACTAGTCTTGGATTTTTGTCCAAGACTTGTACAGGGATAGAGAAGTGGAAAAAAACTGCTTTATGTGAATCCTGGGCCTTAACAAAAAAGACTTGAAGCAGCAGAAATGTATATCAGAAGAATTATGAGAATATCATGTTCTGAAGAAAAGACAAATGAAGAAGTAATGGAAATTGTGGGATACAAAAGATCCCTGCTCAAAAAAGACAACTACAATTTTTGGGCACATAAACAGAGCTGATGGAATAGAAAAGCAAATTTTGTGTGGAAAGATTTGTGGTACCAAAGAAGAGGAAAACAAACACACAAAACACAAAGACAGTCTGAATAGCTACGCAAAGAGGAAAGAATACCCCAACAATGAACTCATTAGGAGATTTGACAACAGAGAGGAATGGAGGGCCATGATCATCAACATCTGCAACAGACTTGGCGCATGAAGAAGAAGTATACGTCTTTTTGCTGTTTAGAATAGGGTCTACGAATCATCTCAACCAAAGGCACAAGCAGTGAAATAATGTTTTGCGTTTTTCTTCATGCTTTCATAAATTAATGCTCTCTTAAAGATTGAGATGTGGCATGGCATTTGCAGATCTGCCAATTTGTATTGGTACGTACCGAATTTTATCCAATTTTTTACGCCATTCATGATTTTGCGTTGAAATGTACCGATTTTTCGATGTGACAAGAGGTCACTGTTTTTCTCAATTTTCCGGTGTTATTTGTAGGAACTAAGTATGCAAGTCATTTCATTTGCTCCAGGCTTATTGCATGTGCGCGCACGCACACACGAATGTTGCCGGTTTCTTTGTTAAAATATTAATACAATCGTGTACTTGACTAGGCAATGCGTTTGGCCTGCCCCACGAGCCAGGGGTCAGGGCTGAAATCCTGCAGGCTGGGCAACCTTTATCATAATATGAGAAGATTATTGAACTGTTAAATCGACAATTTAGCAACTACGATCGCTAATGAGTACTGGTGATGTTGTCCATCTCTAAGGGACCCTTTATTGAATGGCACTATGAAAAAGTAACAGCATACAGGGATGCAAGTTTTCCGATTTTTGCAGGAATTCCGATTTTTTTGCAGTTTTCTGCAAGCAGGAAAACTTAAAGAAATCACTCTAAATTAAGAGTCATAGAAAACCAAACACTTCTTATACTAATAGTTGTATAGCTCATTAGCTATGTAGGCTCTAGTATTAGTACAGAGTTGTATCTATTTCTTTGATTTGGTCCATCAAAATTTCTATAAGGGTACCGGCTGAGTGTAAAAATTTTCCTGCTTTTTTGAGCATGGGCCACTTGCATCCCTGAGCATAGATGTAAGCAATTTACCGATCAGATTACTTTAACTTTTACAAGTCCTGCATTAAACAATTGATACTTAGGCATAAAATATTAAAAAATAAAATGAATCAAAAACAACAGTGACACGCACTAATGCTGGAGTGCATAGAGATAATGATGTCTGTCATTAGGTCTGAATCTAAGCCTGCAGTTTCGTTTTCTTGGAAATGAAAGCTATTTATAGACAAAACATGTAAGTTTCTTTCAAGAATCTATGGGGAGCTAGCCTAGGTCTACGGAAACGTAGATATTGTCGGCATGTTAAAAGATTTAGAGTTTCAATAGATCCGCAGCCTATAGCCTAATAAATAGACTTGGCCTTGATGTAGACTTTTTGTAGTATTATGATTAGACTTAGACCTAGAAATTTCCAACACAGACTTAGATTCTAGATGGATAGTGCTTTATATCCTCAGTAGCTAAATTGTGTAGGCTAGATCTAAATCCTGTGTAAGTTTAGACAACGTTACACAGGGACATGTATCGAACATTGAAAAGATCTAGTCGTTATATTCTAGACTAGATCGTGGACCTAGATCAAATACCTTGATCATAGCTGGAACCTTTGAAGCTAATGCAGTATCAAACAACAAAAAATTAAGCTCTCTTACATTGATTTAAATTAGGCGAGGACTTGTAATCTTCTGTCACTTGAAATAAGAGCAGAACAGTTTGCTTTATTTTATCTAGCCCTAGGTCTACTCCAACTATTGCTTGATGTGATATAGCAAGTTAAAGTTGTCACTGCTATAGAAAATTTAGCCATTTTCCCATTTCATGCACCTGGTATTCTTACTCTATCTTAGTTAAGGATAATCTGTTTGTAGTGGCTCTTCCTTAGCAGCACCACCAAGAAGGCCCTTTGAATGACTTAAATTTTTATAGCCAAACTCTAATCTAGGGTTAGGGAGTCCTCAATTAACTCTCCTTGTGGACTGTGGAGTGCAGTCTCTTAAGCATTAAATCTTAGTCTGACCCTGGGAATTCTTAAATTGCATTGGCCTACCTACATCTATTAAAGCTGTAAATAGCACTCTTATTTGATTGTATCCTAAATAAGAACAACTAATACTGTGATAAATAAGCAATATAAGAGTTTGCTTGTTTATGTTGTGATGAGACTTGGAAATTCATGTACATGTATGTATTTTTAGCTCATTTGGTAGGTTTTTGGTGACCTGTACCTATTTTTCTCGAGGAGTACCTAATTTTGACCTTGAAAGTACCTTTTTTTGGCATTTTCAAGTCATCAGGCCTGCATTTGTATTTAATTGTTTTTTTGTGTGTGTTTTTTTTTTAATTCATTTGTGAATTCTTGATATCTCTGGTTCATCATCAGGCTGCTGACAAAGGTGGAAGTATGTATTGCGTCCATTGTGATTTTCATTTCTAGGGTTTGGTGGGGAAACCTATGGTATAGCATAATTAGGTTTTATAACTGCACAGATTAGAGAACAGGTCTAGTATCAAAGACTGGAAAGATATCTGCGGCGTATAATTTTTACTTTTAGTAATTTAAGGAAAGGAAGAATTTGAAGCGAAATGAACTGAAGAAGACTTAAATCTGCAAAGGCTTTATAGTAAACTCTGTTTTGAAACATGCAGCAGTCTGGTAATAAATTAGGAGTAAAACAAATCATTGCCTTTGCTTGGCTCTCTATATATAATATGTCACTTTAAAAAAATTTATGAAAGTGTCCTGGCTTTCCTTTCCAGTTGGAGCGATTTCAAAAAGAAGCTGAAGCCAACAGCTACAAGACACAGTTTCAATCTGCTCAACAGAAGATTCAAGAGCTGCAGGCTGTAGAGCGGGAATACCTCCAGTTGGCAAGCGAAGTGGAGAAAGCTCATAGTCTACAGGTGAGCTCTTGCTGCTTTCGGCCAAATCCATGGGTTTTTGCAGAACATTGCTATAGGTGTGGCATCATCACAAAATGAGTTGCGTTGCAATTGTATTTTAAAGTGAGAAAATTAATTACTCCCCCCCTCCCACTCCTCCAAAAAAAAAACCAAACTCTTTATTGGTATATATCAAAAAGTTTATAATGCATTTCTTCATATGCAACCATACAGTAGAAAATTCTTATTTTGAATCTCTTGGGAATAAAGAAAATTTCAAGTTAAGAGGATTTGAATTATACAGGTTTATTTACTTAGCTACCTAACTGTTCTATTACTTATAATAATACCTACCTCTCTCACCTGACCCTTGTGTGCATGATAAAGCAAACTGATTCCATGAGCCATAGAAACGTCTATGTGCATTATGGGTTGTCAGCTTTATAATGCAATGAGTGTTTTTTTAAGCCTGTTTTGCTAAGAGGAAATAAAAAGTTGAGTAATTTAGAACGACTAATTTATTAAGATGTTTTAAGTGCTTTACATGGGTTCCCCAACAGATTATTACCAACCAAATTATCTTCTGAACTGACAGAGGAGCAGCAGTTATTCTAGCACATTGACAAGGTCTTTCACTGCCCATAGCTGAGTACTCATGCTACCTCAGTGTTTTAACCTCATAAAATCGTACTCCTGGTATACCAGGAATAAAGGGGTTCCCCTTTGTGGATTTTTTTTAGAGCTGACTAAATGTTAATATCGCATGTAATGCAAGAATGTGATCCAAGATGGATGAGCCCATCTAACTCAATTGAGTTGGGGTCAATTTTCTTCAAATTTTTTGCAATTTTTACGATGAAACAATCACTTGATGAACCTAGCACTTCAACTGAAAAAGGATCAGCATAAATGGTGTTCACAGCAGCTCCAATTCATCAGGTTCTTAAGCTTTTTGATAAGGAAAACCCAGATTTAGATCGGAATTATGATCCTAACAGTTCAGATAGTGACAATGAAGTATATCTAGATTGACATTGATGATGCTATTGGACAAGAAAATCAATCAGATAGAACTAGTCCAAGATTGCTTAATTGGCTTCTCTTTTTTTTCTTTCTTACAGTTACTTTTATTTTATGATTAAGATGTTTTGAGATACATTAACTGAAACGAGGTTTCAATATTGTGTTTGGAATATATGAGAATTAATTTAAATTTATTTTAGTAGCCCTCAAAAAGAGGAAATAAATCTTAAGAGTTATTTGATCATGATTGCAAAATACGCTTTGAACTGTTTCAATTAAGTGGCTGTTTTGTGATGAATTTTTTTGTGTGTGTTAAGCTTCTCTCTTTTATTTTAATGCAAAAGTCAAATCAAATTAAAAATTTCAGGCAAGATTAATTTTATTGTGTTTCATACTCATTATCAGACTGTTTTAGTGAGTTATAAAATAATGCTCAAGTGTGCTTTGTTGCTTGTTTGTTTTGTCTAGGATCATTTGAGAAAAGCAATGCTGCAGCTAAAAGCAACAGTAAATGGTCTGGTCAAAGACAAATTGCAGCTTCAAACTGAGGTAAAAAAGAGATGATGGTAATTGGTATAAGCGTCAATAGCTCACTTGAAAATATGTGTTCTGTTTGGTGATTTTAATGTTGAAAAAGATTGCAATCATCAACTGTAGAGAAGTCTTTTTTTAATGCTTTGATGATGATGATAGGCACATAAATATTCAAATGGTTTGACACTTTAACTGTAGCCGCTTCATCTATATAGAGTTAATGCTTAATGAATCCATAGAAATCATTTTGCAGCCTTGATTTTATGGGTAGTATTCATTTACCTGTTCTGTGTGCACAGCTAATCATAATTTTCTTTAAACAATCTGAATCTAAACTTCCATGAATTCTTTAGAACTGATCTAGACTTGCTAGACAACTTGATAGTGAGCTGGAATAATGCTGTATAGTGGAAACAGGGACAGTTTTTCTGTCACTACAGGCAGCAGCTGTAAAACAAGATAATGTCAGGCTCATCAATCCATTTTTTAGAGGACACAACTGTAAATTTAAATAAATCTTAAGAATGATATGTCACATTGACGTATTTAGTTCACATAGGGCTTTGTTTCTTTATTTTGCAAAAGAATTGAAAAATGGACTCAGTTGTAAATGAAAAAATGTTTTAGCTACAACAATTTGTGGTTGTTGGTCCAGTTTCTTGTTTTCTCTCAAAGGTGATGGGCAATTTTCAGCCAATTATGTTAGTCATTAACACTTAATGCAAAAGAATTTTATTGTTCATGCCGTTTTTTCAGGATAGTTTCATGTGCATTATTATATTTTTGTGCTGGCATAAGATCATTCAGACAAAATCTGTCCTTTCTTTTTCTTTCTTTTTTGACTTGTTTGTTTATGTGTGTGTGTGATTCCTTTATATATTTTTTATTTTATTTTTTAAGGAATACTATTTCAATGCTATGTCAGTATTAATTTGTATTTCACTTTGGTACTTGTCATAATTTTTTTTCGAATCTTTCTATGTTTATCATCAGAATGAAAACCTGAAGAAGAGTTGTGTGTCTAAAGAGGTGGACTTGGATGTGCTAAGATTTATAAACCAAGAGCTTCTCTCAGACAATGAGAACATGAAGGAACTTGTTCCTCAAAGTGAAAAGTGTATTGCAGAGGTGAGATTAATTGCCTTTGGATTTCATTTTTCAGTTATATGAGAGGCAAGTAGGGTAAATCAGGAATAAGTTGTTATTTTGGACATATTGACTTAATATTTTCTATATAGGCATTTTTTTAATTGTGAACGTTTGAAAATCATTTATCTTCAATTTACCTTTATTCCAAGTTATTTTATTTCAAAGCAAATAGAAATGATTCATAATAAAGAACATTTTTATATTTGTGCCAAATTTACTTTGGTTCTCTCTTACTTTAAATTTGGTTTCTATCATGCAATCTTTTTTGTTATTCTCTTATTATTGAAAAATACACTTTTTAGTTAGCATTAATTTGACGTTATTTATGGAATTTTTATTAAAATCAAAAGGGTTGATTTATTTCTTTTTTAAAAAATCAGTGAGACGATAAAGCAGGGATGCAAGTTTTCCAATTTTAATCGGAATTCCGATTTTTTCGTCTCCCCCGATTTTTCTGATTTTCGTATTCCTTCTTCAACCAGACAACCAGCAACAAAAAAAGTCGGAAAACTATAAACTTATTCAAGTAAGAACTTAAACCGAGAAAAGACGACCGGAAAATTGGAAACAAATTACAAACCTTTTTCCGAATCTATGGCGATACCGATTATTTCTTTTTGTTTATCCATTAGTCGATTTCCGTTAATATTTTATATGTAACCTCATTGCCCGATTTCTTTTTCATGATGAGTTCGAAACTGTCCACACAATGGCCAATGGGCGTAAAAGCAAAAGTGAAAGTATGCTACCGATGATTTTTCTTGTTTATTTTTTGTATACTCCGTGTAGTTCTAGGCCTAGTCAGGAATAAAGTTATCTTACGATAATACGAACACATGATTCTATGAATGTTCAAAATATCGAGAGTCCTTTATAATCCTTTCCTACATTACATCTAGATCTAGCCCTGAGCATTCTTGTGCACTTCTTTTTTTTTAGCCAAGAGCGATCTTGTTCAGTGATATTTCATATTGTGTTGCTGCACCTCGTTGACCTTTCTAGATCTGTTTAATTTTCAAGCAAGTGCCAGGCTAGATTATTAAACTCTTAGATCTAGTAGTCTTACTCTTCAAATCTAGATTAGATCTATTCTATCTCTCTAGATCTAGATTAGACATAGAGAAACAGTGTAGCTAGTCATTGACTGACTTAGCCTTACTGGCCTACACTAGAAAATCTAGATCTAGACTCTAGTAACATTTGCTAACAATCTAGGTTATGATCATGGTGGCCATTCCAAGTCTAGATCTAGTCCAAATTAAGTTCTTGGATCGGAAATCTACAACATCACATTGTGTTTCTACTTCAAAGAACAAATGAAGGAGCAAACGAGACTTTTATTCTAGTTATAGCAGGAAAAATTTCGGACAAGGATGGTGTTGCATGATGTTTGCTGTGTAAAAGGAGAGTTTCTTACCAAACTGGTGGCAAAATCGTTTTTGGTAGACACTGAAAGGCTGGCTTTAGTAATCAGAATAGCGCGCGCTCGGAAACTTCCGTGAAAAAATTTCCTGCTTTTTTTCATGAGTTGCTTGCATCCCTGATAAAGTAATGTTTGGATATTTGCAACAAGACAGCAGGGTTGTATCATGTTGGTGATGAAAAGAAATATAACTTTTGGATCAGGTCCTGTAAGTCAGGTGTTACATGGCAAATCTTTAAAGGCTTTTTGTACACACTCCTTAATCTCACTGTCTGTAATTGCTATAGAGATAAATATCCAACTCTCAGAAGTGCAGGATTTTTCAAAATTTAAACTATTTTGTATGCCTTTAATAAGATATTGGAAGCTACCTGACTGCAGATGGTAACATAAGCAGGGAGATAACAGCTTGAATAGTTATGGCTTGGACCGCTTTTTACAAAGTTAACAACATCTGGAAGTCAAACAGGATAATTGAAAGACACAAAATTGAAATTGTACACATCGAATGTGGGATCTGTTTTACTGTATGCCTCAGAGACATGGAGAACCAACCAAAGGATTGAAAGTAAACTCAGGGGTTTTGAGGGGCGTTGCCTTAGAAGAATTTTGGGAATTCGATGGGAGCATAGGGTTACCAACAAAGAAATATCTGAAAGAACTGGCATACGACCAATTGTAGAAGAAGGGAAGAAAAGAAGATGAAGATGGCTTGAACATGTCCTTAGAATGAGCAGATCTTGACATCCATGGATTGCTCTCACGTGTAATCCACAAGGAGCAAGAAAGAAAGGAAGACCACAGGGTACCTGGAGGAGATCAGTGGAAAGTGAAAGAGTGGAGTCAGAGAAGACATGGAACAAGCTCAATTGGCTTGCCCAGGATGATTGTGAATGGAGGAAGTTTGTGGGTGCCCTATGCTCTCAAGAGGACTATGGATAATTAGATTTTTCACCAGTCTTTTTAGAAAGCCTTGAATAATTATATATATTTTATATAATTTATTGTGTTGATGCCTTTGGATTAATTTTTTTCAGACAAATTGAGGTCTGCATGTGAAGTAAAAACCACCTCAATGAAGAAGGTCTTAGTTCAGTGCTTCTGGTTGTGGGCTTTGTCTCTGAATGAGTTCGTGCACACAAATAATCACTGTACTGTTTCATCAAACTTTTGAAAAAAAAGTTGTTGTTTGTTTTTTTTTCAATAGAAAAGAGTTATGATGAGCTTGTTTATTAGCAATGAATGTACACCTCAGCAAAAATATAACCTTATGGTTTGCAACTTGTCTCAAAATCCATTATCATGATTGTTTGATAATAATCAGGTCTTTATTTTCTTATGATTGCCCCTTGCCAGCTGGAGGGATCTCTTAAGTCTGCCAATGCTGCCATTTCTCAACTGCAGGAAGAGTTATCTCGCCGATTAGTAGACATTGCAGATGTGACTGAAGGTCAGTACAAAAAATCTTATTTTTCTTTTTTCTTTTCTTTGTTATATTTTAAACTAGAGTTTTGGATCCATCCTATCGTGCTGTTTGACAAATCTCTCTGTTATAAATGTAAAAGATAAATTTTAATTGTAAATACATAAAGTGTAACTTTTCCAACAATGTAGGAAATTCTGACAATTTTTTTTATTTGTGTTGCTCTCAAAGGTTCCCACATGTAATGATATACCAGAAATGCATATTTCAAAGCCTTTTTTTTTTCACTTGTTTCTTGTACATATTATCAAAAAAGTTCCAACTTTTTGGAGGCTCTGTTACAGGTCTGCTCTAGTCAAAGCTGAATTATTTAAGACTATGATTATAATGTATACACTAACATAGACATGAACATGTAGATTTTTATACAAGGTAAATGTGTAGCACTTCCACAAAGTGAATTGAGTTGTTGGTCAAAGCAGTAGGTATTTTGATATCTTGATTTTTGAGCTGCTACATATATTTGTTATGGCTTGTGTTAATGCGTCAGCTGCTTTTTTTTTCAGTTTAACTGTTTAAATTTGCTTGAAATTGTGATAATGAATCCTTTAAACACTGAAGCAGTTATGATGATTCTTTTTTTTTAATGGAAATTATAACATGTATGTTCAAATGGTGAATATTTATTTTTCACCTCCAATCAAAGGATAGGTGGGGGTTTTTTGTCATGAATATGTTTTCACATATCTGCTTTAAATTGATGTACTCCAGTATTTTCTATGGAAGATGGACCAATAGTCAATCTTGACTGAAGTTTTTTTTTTTACTTTTCAGCAAAGGAAGAGCTGCGGAGAGAGAAGGCATTGATGATCATTCAGCTATCAGAACAGCAAGACAGTGAGACAGTTGCTCTTCAAGCTTTGGAGGAGGCTGAGACAGAGCTGAGCAAGACAGAAGAGGCACTGGCCAATGAGAGGGCAGTGTAAGTTTCAACAAGGAGGCCAGAGAGACAGTCATCAAATTCCCTCGTCTACTTTTCAGGGATGCCAAATCTCCTATTTTCCAGCCTTTTTCTTTTTTTTTTTTACTTATTTAGTTTTAATTAAACAAGGTTTGTGTAGGACATTTGTTTTATGTGAGATGCAGTACTAGGCGCATTTGCAATTTTGATTTTTAACTCCATGCAAGATCCGAGGGAAAACTTTTTCTCAAAGCCAAGACATAAGTTTTTTTTTTAATACGAGAACTACTGTTCGCTGCTGATGCTGCATTGTTAGCACACACCAAAGCTGTCCTCCAAAATCCTGTTATTAATTCTGAGGCAAAGGCCTGTAATGAATTTGCACTCATTATCACCTTTAAGAAGACTGAACTCATGAGCCAGAATGTTCCAGAAATTAAGATTGACAATCACATTTTGAATGTTGTTGAGGAATTCACTCATTTTAGATCAACTGTTTGCAGAAGACTGACACTAGATGTGGAAATCAACAAAAGAATAGGGAAAGCTGCTTCAATGATGACCAGACTCAGCAAAAGGTCTGGAAAAATAGAAGGCCCGCCATCAAGACTAAGATGTCAGTTTACTAAGCATGTGTTCTATCAACATTGCTAAACTGTTCTGAGTGCTGGACTACTTACGCTGCTCATGAAAATAGACCTCTACATGCATTGTTTACAATGCATTCTAGGTGTCACATGGAAAGACCACATCCCCAATAGTGAAGATGGTTGAATTTTTTTTAAACACACGGCATGGTGGCAGGGATGCAAGTTTTCCGATTTTAATCGGAATTCCAATTTTTTCGTCTCCCCCGATTTTTCCGATTTTCGTATTCCTTCTTCAACCAGACAATCAGCAACAAAAAAGTCGGAAAAATTATAATCTTATTAAAATAAGAATTTAAACCGAGAAAAGACGACCGCAAAATCGGAAGCAAATTACATTTAACCTTTTTCCGATTCTATGGCGATACCGATTATTTCTTTTTGTTTATCCGTAAGTCGATTTCCGTTTATATTTTATATGGAACCTCATCGCCCGATTTCTTTTTCGTGATGAGTTCAAAACTGTCCACACAATGGCCAATGGGCGTAAAAACAAAAGTGAAAGTATGCTAACGATAATTTTTCTTATTTATCTTTTGTATACTCCGTGTAGTTCTAGGCCTAGT
>BMAT01010602.1:35497-49572 GCA_019649035.1 Elysia marginata | reverse complement strand
CACATTTGTCATCTAAGTGTAGGAGCTTTTGGATATACCATACCTTTATGTCTGTTTAGAAAGGGTGTCTTTGTGGCTCAGGTCTACTAGCATTTGGGCGTTCATACAGCCTTTGAGTTTATAGTGACTAAAAAAATGAAGATGGAAATAGTTGTGACACAGTTGACTGTTTGGCTTATTAGCTTTATTGCTTTAAAGAGAATTAATTCTGGTTTGTTTTAATATTATAGTAGCTTCTAAAATATAAATTGTTCTACTGTATGTACGACATATGACAATCTCAGATAATAAATTTATTTTTGTTGTTCACAACTTCACTTTAAAAAAATGCTGAATCATTTTTGTCTTAAGATGTAATATATTGCTCAGGAAAAGTTAGGCATGCTCCATGTTTTAACAGAATAAATTTTTAAGTTTGGGGTTTTAAAAAAAAAATTAAATAAAACTGAAAAAGAAAAAAATTTGCTTGCTGGTGTTTCAATCAGACTCAAATTGTGTCATTAAGATATTATTTTTACCAATTGTCTAAGCCAGTTGCGTGAGCTTCTTTCATAAGAGCCAATAAATTCACACAAATTGTTTTTAATTTTACCAATCCTGAGCATGTGATGGTTATGGAAGTCGACTCTTTTTATGAATTTGAACTAAATCAACACATTAGACATGCCATTTCTTAGAAAACATGGTCCTTTGAAAAAATAACTCACCAGTTTAGTGCCCAAAAGACTGGTTGAAGTTATAATGAGCAGTTTAGTATAGATTTGTGTTAAAAATATTTTTTGATGCTATGCCTAATTAATTTAAATTATTTTATAGATTTACTATTAGTATTAAGGGGATAGTTTTCCTGGTTGCCAATTTAATGAGAATTTAGCCTGCATTGAAGTTGTTTTATTAAGAGTTTGTCAGAATTTTTGACTTTCAGAAACTTTTACTTTTTAATAAATTTTAGACGTCAGCTATCTTTTTAAGCATTAGAAATATAATTATATGTCACTATATAAATTGCAATTTTTCATTTAAAATTTCTATGTGCATTAAGAATGGCAGCATATATCATCAGTTTTAGTTTTATTTAAAATTTAACTCTATTAAACAGTGATTGAGTTTTTTAAAACAGTTATATTTTGAATTGTCATGCAATTTAGACTTAATATTCCTGTAAATTACAAGTTACTTTATGATTCTATGATTTTGACTTTCCATTTTATATCAATTAGGTATATAATTTTTTTTTTTCAAAATTGTGCTCATATTATCTTGCATGTCTATGACTTTGTGTTTTTCAATAAAGTTAATGGTTCCAAATCAGGTCAGACCTGTGGCTTGGTTATAAATAATGGATTGACAAGAGAGAGCTAGAAATTTTATATGTTATGAGTTATTACAGTTTCAATTTTACATCTTTACAACTCATTAGTCTTCTACTTGAAGAAATATAACATTTTTGTGTACCTTGTATCTAACAAGATTCTCAAATCTGGTCTTATGTTCTTGAACCCAAGATCGGGTTGGATAAAAGGTTGCTATAAATCATATAAATAAAAATATAAATAATAGACTTCAAGGCACTAAATCAATATAGACAAAATTTTACAACAGTTTTTCTCTTGATTGCCTTTGTGCAAATACATGCTCTTGGGTGACAGGCTCAATTGCTTTGGGGTTTGTTTGTTTGTTTGTTTTTTTGTATTGGTTTTTTTACAAGTATGTTGCATTTGCTGTTCTTTCTGTCTGCCTCTTTCTCGAGCCTGGTCCTTGTCTATCCTTCTGTCTGTCTGTCTGTCTGTCTGTCTTCTTTTCAATTTAATCACATGAGTCTGTAGTTTTAGCACTGACAATACAGGTGTTTACTACTGAAGCCAAAGCTTATTACTCCAGGCTAGGCAGGACATATAAGGCATTCCCAAAAAACTCCCCCAAAGCACTTCAAATTGGGTCTGTGGTATAGAGAAATCATCTAAGTATCTTAACTAATGTGAAAGAAAAAAGATAAAAAACTTTACCCTTGTAAAGGTAAAAACCGTTTTAGTTATAGCTCCCTTCATATTGAGGACATAACGATTCACTCTGATAGAAGTTTAGAATTCTAAAAGTATGCATATTATATGGGATATTTGTGGTAGGAGGTTTTAGGCTACCCATTATTGAAAAATTACAACAGTTTTGATGAGTTTCACTCAGTTTAGTTTTTTGTAGAGGCAAAAATGTGCCGAGACATGTGTTTATGGGAACCCAATGCTAAAAGGTTTAAAATTTCCATAAATATGTTACAGATTCTATTAAAATTTCAATAAACTTAGCTTAAGTTCACACTAGACCTTGCAAGTATGAAATTTTTCAATTAGTTTCATTTTCAACAATGGGAATATAATGTCACTCTTCGGACATAACGTTCACTACAAAAGTGTAATTATTAAACGATTGTATTAGAACTAAAAACACAAGCTTTTTGCAGGTTTATTTGTGATAATTTTATGTTTTCAAAGGTTTAGAGAGACAATTTTGATGAAACACTGTATATTTTCCCTTTTTTTCATGATCTAAACACGTATCATATTGAGGACATAACGTTCACTACAAAATTTAAACTAAAAGAAAAAAAATACACCAAGTTCTCTTTTTAAAAAATCTACATCTATATAATTAGATCTTATCATGCACAGCATAAGCCTTGAATCTACTCTCTTATAAACATTTTTGACACAATTTTACACACAACTGCTACTTAAAATCTCTGCTTATTTATTTGGACATAGCACTCACTCCAAAAAGTTCTCATTAGATCTATTTCTGAAAACCTAGATCTAGTTCCAGAAATACACAATTTCCTATTCCATATACCCTAAGAACACCTTTTTTGATAAATTTACTTCATTTTTTATTAATAGGCCTATATTAATTAAAATCATGTAGCCTGGACAAAACATTCACTTTTTTTTACCGCTGTACCGTCTCTTGCCAGAGGTTGGATGCTATGGTGCGTCGCCATTCTTCTCGGTTTAGAGCAACCTCACAACATTCGTTGATCCGTCTAGTCGTCGTTTCTTCGATGTTACTAAGCCAGGATTTTCTTTTTCTACCACGTTGTCTCTTCCCGTTGATCTTTCCCTCCATAATAGATTTCTGGAGACTTTGGTGACTTCTTATGTGCCCGTAGTACGCGAGCTGTCTGGTTTTTATAGTTTTCAATAGCTCCGTGTGCTTCAAACCTATTTCTTCCAGTACCTCTTTGTTCTTCTTCTTCTCTTTCCAAGAGATCCTGGCCATTCTACGGTACAGCCACATTTCCAGCGCTTCTATGTTTCTTTCGAGACTTGCATTTAGTGTCCAGGTTTCACAGGCGTACAAAAATATCGACCATACGTAGCATTTGGTAAGGCGTGATCTGGTTGCAAAACTTATTCTGTGATTGGTAAGCAGTTTGCTCATTCTCGAAAAAGTATTTTTCGCCATGCCAATTCTCCTTTTCATTTCTTGGTCAGACCTTCCATCCTCGGTTATCCAATGTCCAAGATAGGTAAAATTTGCCACCTGTTCCACCCGTTCACCATCGATTTTGATGTCACTACAAAGAAAAATTGTTGTGAATTTCCTTTGTTTCTATTCCCATGATTTTAGGCAAACTCAGCTTGAAAATTATTATAGTTCAAGAATCTATAGGACAGGTGGAAGTTTCTATAAAAAAAATTTTTATGCTGCAGCCTTTCTTTCACTGAATGTGGCTTCAACAGTTTTAGGACATAACGCAGTTTTGCGGACATAACGCCACTCCAAACATTCACTCCAATAGATCTAATCGCTTGCTCTGAAAATTCGCTGTGATTAGGCTTATGGGGTCAATATTTTCAAATGTAAAACCAAATTGTGTACTGAATCAAGCTGTAAAGAGGTTTATGATTGTACCAAATATTAAAATATTTATAATGTAATTGTTGAGGAGATAACACTTCACAACAATTGTTGCTTGAATCAAAAACCACCGATTTTCTTGACGAGAGTTATTCTTCTAAAACTGATGAGTGTCTAGTTTCAATCCCAAATAGTTGCTTTTTCCTAAACATTGCTTTTGATAATTAAATTAACAATCAAAACTAACATTTTCGTGTGTGTTTGTAGATCTAGCATTTTCACAAGCGTTATGTCCGCTAGACCTAAGCAAATCTAGACTTTGCGCTTCTTTGAATAAAAAGATTGACCTACTTTTTTCAGTATAGGTCTATCAGACCTCCTGCAGTTAAAAATCATGGCTAAAAACTGTAAGTTTGAATCGGGAAGAAATCATTTGAAAGGTGAAGTAGGTCACTAAAAGTGTCCACTTTTTAAAGCCTAGAAAACATGTCATTTTTCTACACAACCCCCCTGGAGAACTACACAAAAGCGTGTGATACGATATGGGTAAAATTATCTATAATATCTCTTTAATCATTTTTCAACATGAAACAAGCTTTTGCCACGGAAAAAAGCTAAATTTAGACCTATCTTTATTGAGTTGAAGAAGACATGGTATAAAGTGGAGGAACTTTTGGGACAGCCTATATGTAATCAGATGTAATCTCAGATGCCGCTTTTGTGTGCTTCTACATACGAGTGCAATGATTTATGTAGATCTACAGTTTACCAGCTATAAAACATAATGTAGACAACTAAAGCGCATGGTCTTTCTCTTCCCCTCTTCTGCCACTACCAGCCATGTCTTTTCTTTTTTTACAGACCAAGTATTAAAGCTATGACTTTTGCAGTGTGCTAACCACCCCCACACACCCTTAACTGCTCAGTCAATTATCATTGCCTTGCTTTGCGTTCATCACTGAGCCTAACTTGATTTAGGAGTAGACCTCACCAGCTCCCTTGCACTGGCCATACCCTCACTCCCACCTACCCTTGAGGTACACACAGACACGCAAACATACTGTACCTACAACTGCAAGCTCAATCTCTCATCTGTGCAGTAATGTAAACAGGCATAGAATAACTAGCTTGTGAGTGTTGAACTGCAAAAAATCTGAAATCCAGGAATGAGGCTACTTTCTTTGTTGGAGCCAAAGTTTATAAGCTTAGCATTCTTTAGATCCAAAGTTTTTTTTTAATCGAACCAAAGAGAAAAACATAAGGGACTTCATGTATCACTTGTTCAGCCGGAGGTGTTGTTGTGCACAATTTTGTTGAGCTTAAGGTTCTTTGTAATTGTATCCAATATGACAAAGTTATTTGTAAAGAGCATCCTTAAAAGAAAAATCAAGTTGAACCAACAATGAACCTGTAAATGTTTGCTTGCGTAAAACTGTTTTCCACAAGTTTATCTCCTTTCAGTTCTTTTTTCTGCTTCACAATTGTATGTGAAATTGAGCCTGCTTACATGCCGAGATAGATTTAAACAAACTGCCTAGAGATGAAAATAAGACCTGGATCTGGAAAGCTACATATCGTGTTCACTATAACACTGTAGAGCTCTAGATTTAAATCATATCCCATTAACTTGCCAGGATAAAGACCAAGACTTAGAACTAATCCAGATCTAGATTTCAACCTGTACCCTACAGATTTCATCGCGACAGAAACCAGTTAAGCTGTTCCAGATTTAAATTTGTGACCTTGCAGTAAGCCTATATCTAGACTAGATAAAGATGTTCCTGCAGGACAAGATGGAGAGAGAGACAGGCAGACAAACAAACAGATTAAGGGGAAAGAGGGATAAAAGTGATGGACAGAAATGGAGTGATAACATAGGCTAACGAGAAAGCTTTGAGTCTAGACACCAGAAGATGTAAAAGAAGAATAAAAATACACAGGACAGAAAATTTTAAACTACAGATGATAAGCCTATGGAAAGAAAAAGACAAATCGATAGTTAATACTATAGGTACAATGTGTGAAAGAAAAGAAGGGAGGCAACTTTTGACAGCTCTGTCCATTTGCCCCCAGCAACTAGTATTACTGTGCAGTCTAAGTCGAAGTGCTTGGGAACAGCTAATTCAGTTTGAAATATCAGAACTTTGAGTTAAAGGATAATTGACAAAGAAAGAACTACCAGTTGAGAGCCTTAAAGTTATCAGTTATGTTAAATAAACCCGTTTGTATATAAAATAAATAAAAAATTTTTAAAAATACAACGTAATCTTAAACTTAAAGTCAACAACTTCTAAGTCTGCTTTGAGACTGAAACAAACTCTTTTTTAAATATTTTTTTTTTATTTTTCTTCATGACAAAGTAAACTTGAGCTTCAGATTGGTAGTGTTGACTTATCAGGATAAGACTACAGCATTAATAAGCTTTCACTACATACTTTTCAATTGACTTAAGTAAAGACAAAGAATTTGATAATGTATCTTCATGTGTCTTTGTTTATTGACAAAAATTTTTGTATCATTGCATGGTAAGGATGAAAATGTCAAAAATATTGCATGAAAAATAAGCATGACACTGTCAAAAAATATTACATAAAAACATCAAAATTATTACATAAAAAGGTGTGTGAAAAATATTACATGAAAAAAGCATAAATTGGCAAAAATATTACAAGAAAATGTCAAAACTATTACATAAAAAGGGGTGTGAAAAAAAGTAAAAAATAAGCATGAAATTGGCAAAAATATTACATGAAAAATAAGAGTGAAAGTGCTGTGTCACATAAAAAAAACTACCACAAAAAGGTCAAAACTGATCAAAGTAATGTGTCACATAAAAAAAACTACCACAAAAAGGTCAAAACTGATCAAAGTGCTGTGTCACATAAAAAAAACTACCACAAAAAGGTCAAAACTGATCATTCTGAATACTGCATCAAAAAGAAAACTTTTTTTAATGTTTGTATTTTCAGTCAATAAAATATACATTTATGTGTAGAGATTTCTCCTCTGCTGAATCATTATGTCTTTACAATTTCAAAACCCTAAAAACTTCTCATATATTACTTTCAACATGTCTTGATATCAGTTAAAATTCACAAATTTTAAGGCATTTATATTTTGAATAAAGCATTTTCTGAGTTTTCGAATGTTAAAATCTGCATGATGATAGTTGATACCCAAATTTCGTTAAAAAAAAATACATTAAAACTTGTGTTGATTTAAAATTTTGATAAAGGAATTCATCTATTTCTTCTCGTTCGTCAAATGGGCTCTCCATTCTTTATAATAAAGGTAGCAGAGCGCTGCAGGTACCCGTGTTCCTGTACAAGTTCTGGCTCATGAATGTAATATGTTTCCGTAGAGTTTCTGGCTCATGGTTGTTAGGTCTCCCCATATCTAGTAGTGAAGTAGACATTCGATAAATCTACTTTGAAAAGACATTTTATCAAATTGAAATTTTCAAATTTCTGACCCCTGGCCTATTTGATCTATTTGCAAGACATAAAAATAGAATTTTTTCAGTCCAGTCCAGATATTTTGAATCCCATATGAACAGGATTCAACATTCATTATGCGACATGAAAATTATAAAAACAAAAAGCTGATAAAATTGGTTCTTTAGGTGTATTTCAGAATTAAAGTGTATTAAAAAAATTATCCAAGCTCCAATAATTGTGAAGTGATTGTACATCAAACCGTTTTTTTTCCCAGAAATTTTCTCTAGGAAAAAAATGTCAACCTTGAAAGAAAAGCATAAACCTTCTTTTGTCATTAACTCTAACTTGAAAAGCAGAGCATAATACAGTGAACTAATGACACAATGGGAGATCCTTATTTACAAAATACAATAATGCCCTAACAACCTTTCACATAGTCAACAGACAGCCCTTTTCAATCCATTCCAACACATTGTCATTTTCAGATAGGCAACAGAAGTTTTAGTATATTTTCTTCAGGATGATCAAATCAAATCTAATGCCGCTAAAGATTTTGATTGGGGTTTTCTGTTTCATTTACATAACAAAAAATAAGCCTCAATTTGCCAGGTGAATTCTTCATTGAAGTTTGAAATTTTCTGTTTAGTTCTGTTTATGACCCCTCTGGAATTGGAGGGACTTAGGAGCAGTAAACACTGTCAAAGTCTTACAATGGGTATCTTGCCATAGTGGTTAACTTTTAGAGCTAGTGCTACAGTATTTGGAAACTTATAATAGAAAAAAAATTATGTGAAGAATTTTGTGCTAATTTCTAGATGAACATGTCTCAGTCGGTAGCCAAGAGGTCCCAGGCTCAATCCACAGTTCGTACCAATTTTTATTTGCTCTCCTGTGCCTAACCAACACTAACATGTTTAGCTTTGTCTCTCTAGACTGGGTAAAGGTAAAGGGGGCAAGGAAAGTAATGACAAATTACCTAACCATGCCGTTTGCTAAGGAAAACAGGACCCTATTCTTTGTTCTGACACTTGTTTGAAGTAAGGGACTAACTTAACTTCAGAAATAAACTTGTTTTGGTAAGAAAGGAATAATTCCTCATTAAGTTTTAATCTCTTACTCTTAGTGATACTATAAATATAATCTACAAAAGGGCTAAAGGTTATTATAACTATAGGCCAAAATTTTTTCTTCATCATTAGGTAAATAATGTGTTTGAATTTGTATTGTTAAGGATAAGTTAGTATTGAGTGTTTAATGTTTCCTATAAGTGGGTTGGAAAGAAGGTAGAGTGGGCAGGGAGCAGAAATTGTCTCATTAGTGTTCTCATTACTGTTCAGCCTCTTTTGTAACAGGCCCATCAAGTGGATGCAAGCATGTTTATTGAATCAATTAAACTATGGCTTTGTGTGTGTGAAGGGGGGGAGGGGCACGAGAAAGTCAATGGAATTTTAGTTGAATTAGCACATAAGCGGCTGAGATGGACAATACACTGTTCATTTTGTTGTCAGTGTCAACATGTTTGTTGTACTTTTAAGTGCAAACACTTTAAGGAATTGACCGTTGCAGACAAAATTTTTTTTTTAACTTTCAATCAGTTAGAGGGATCAGTGGTTTTAGTCGAACTTGCTTCAGGGAATAGAAAACTAATAAGGGCTTAAAGAAGATATTGGCAGGGAGAAATAAAGCAGTTTGACAAATTCAAGATATTGAGGGATCAGAATTCAAAACACTCCTATAATTGATGGGTCAATTAATCATATATGCACTGTCAGTATAATGAGCAAAATAATTCAGGAAGAATAAAGTAATGAAAGTTCAAAATTACATTCAGAACAAGTGTCCTTGTATCAGGGATGCCATTCAACTTTTTAAAAATGACTTAAAATCCATACTTTACATTCTCACGTATAAAGATTTATAAAACAAAAAGCAATAGAAATACATGAAAACATTTTTTAATTAGCCAGGATGAAAAATAACGGGAAAATGGCATCCCTGGTGTTAAAACAATATCCCTTGGTTTTAACCAACATTTTTTGGGTCTCTTAAAAACTGACAGTGAAAAAGATAAATTAATCTTGCTATGTTTACAGTATTTACAATATTTTTGAGTGAAAATGAATCTGCAATGCTGTGAATGAGACACAAGAATAAAATGCTTGGCTCACCTAAATTTTTTTTTTATATATACTAATCTGAAACAGCAGCTATAAACATTACCCTATTTCAAATCTGGCTCCCATTAAAAAGTATTTATGTCACACTTCAAACTGTTTATTCTGAAGCTACATCATGCCTTTATAAAACTGCACTTCTGCTTTTTTAGCATCCCCACTGAAGATTCCTCACTTTTAAAAGAAAGTAAATCCTTTTATACCAAAACAAAACATGCTACAATTTTTTTTTTGCAATTCACATGTAACATGAAATGACCAAATAAAGTATTTGATGCACTATTAAAGCTAGTCAAAAATCCCAATTTGAAGTGGACTGCCGTCTATGAAGCTTGATAAAATTCAAAAGCAGATGGGAGACACTTATTTTGAACTATTGACTGTTAGTGCTCATTTTTTAACTTCATAGACTGCAGTGAGTGATAGAAATAGAGATGCTATGGTATATATATATATATACAATGATAAAACTACATATATCTTAATAATTTACATTTAGATTCATCATGACAAATATAATCTGTGAAAGTCATTGGCACCAAAACCAGCATTGCACTTAGGACATTTGCGCTGCCGAGTTTCATAACGCGTGCGCAAACACTCCAGGCAGAACACATGAAAACACTTGGTCAGCACTGCATCTTTCTTGTTCACCTTGCATGAGGGGCAGGTCAGGTGTTCCTAGAGTATAGAAAAGGAAACGGACAACAAAGAGTTTTAGGATTGGCCACCTATGGGTACAACGAAAGCACTATAATAGAGCTCTTAATCTATTTCATTGTTGAGATATTGAGAGAAATAATACAAGTATGCTGCAGGCACATGATACAAAACTAGAACCCTACATTACACAGCCTTGCCAGCAACACTTAAGTCCACGTAACTCTACCTCTAACCTAAATAATCTGAATAATTTTTTGGGACTATTTTCAGGTTACTGATTTTACCCCTCTTTTTTAATATATACTAATAAATGGGAATTTCAGATACATGTAATTCAAAGTCAAATTTTGTGTCTGTGGAATTAAAAATAGCCGGGTTTGACTGCATCTATATTCCTTTAATTGTCATCTTCAAAGACATCAGTTTTTCCTTCAACTCTATTCGTAATCTGTCACCCAAGCCAAGGTTTGGGACTAGTTTGAGGAGATCGCATTCTTTGTCGATAAGCATTTCACAATTGAATAAAATGCAATGGCCAGGCTATGCTTTTATCTGGTGATTATTAAAGCATAATTTAGCATATTTCCATAAAGTACGAGTATTCAAAAAGTAAAGCTAGAATCAGCTCAAATTCAGTTCACTATCCAACAATATAAAAATTAATACTCAAAAAGTTTTGAGCATATGCAACTACAATTTCTAGGTGGCGCTAATTAAAAAATGTTTGCCCTTTATCTCTGAAATACAAAAAGTGAAGCTACGTCGCTTTGCCTTTTGACAGCACTATTGTAGTCTCTAGCTCTCACTTTACCTCTCTGTCTGACATTTGTATACTGATGAAGCGACTAACATACCAGAAAAATAGGCTAAGGGAAGAAACACAATTTGTTTCAGTTTCACATCTAGTTTATTGAAAACAAGGAGGGTTTGCAATTAACTC
Organism: Elysia marginata; assembly: GCA_019649035.1. Lineage (NCBI taxonomy): Eukaryota > Metazoa > Mollusca > Gastropoda > Plakobranchidae > Elysia > Elysia marginata. The sequence goes on along the minus strand of BMAT01010602.1, from coordinate 38,506 downwards.
CTTCTATCAGGGTGGAAAGGGTAAAAAAATTTTTGCCCCTGAACTTTGTGGTTGAATGGTTTCAATTGGTGTCCATACAACCAACACCAGGGGTAAAAGCTGACAGATCTGAAAAATCCTGCAACAACCGCCTTCTTAAGATAGAAATCCTGCATACTTCAATAATAATAGTCAGAACTGTCACGTACGAATTTATATTAAAAACTAACCACACAATTGACTGTACCATATCAATAAAGATACTGTAAAGATAAAAGTCTATGAGAACATTATATAGACAAAGGAAAGGAATAAATGCCACAATATCAATTTAAATATGTTTATACATGTGGGTGAAGAAGATAACAGCAGAATACCTACAATCCACTTGACGAAAATGTTTTTATATTATACACCCATCAGAAAAAAAGAAAAAGAAAAGCCCTACCATAGTCCATTGCATGATTTTTGTACACAAATTGTGTTTAGTGTTTTTAGCTAAAAAAGCACATTGGGGTGTCTGCTGTCTTTTTTTTGCTTTGAGACAAGGTGGGATTGAGAAGGAGAGAGATCTTATGCTTTTTTGAAGGTGTGCCTCTAGGCCTATTTTTCAGGTGGAGCTTCATTTTGTTACCTTGGCTGAAGTCTGTTGGACTTAGGTCAATGTAATGTAGGTTGCATAAGAATTGGAGACTTATTTTATCATTCCAGTAAGGGACTCCATGCTTTTTGAGAGAGAGAGAGGCGGGGAGAGAAAGAGAGCAGTTAGAAAATGAAAGAAAAGGATTGGGACTATGGTAAAGGCTACCCAAATAGGCGTAGAGTAGACAACAAGTTTGCCCAAGAGAAAAAGGAACATAAAAAAAAGTTCGATGTTTTTACTACAGAGAGAGAGAGAGAGAGAGGCAGTCGTATGTGAATATTTATAAAGGGGGCAGCAGAGAGAGGGAAATGAAAGGCTAGTGGTACCTTGAGGCTGGAAAGTTTGGTGGTTTAAGTTTTATTTTCGATTTCCTGAGACAGTTGACTAGAAAAAATGATTCACGAAGCCAACGTCTTGTACAGTTATTGTTTATCTACTATGAAGTCACATCTCTCTAGAACAAGACTCAACGGATATTTTTCGTAAGTACTGCCCACTTGCGTGAACCTATTTTTTTGCTTGTGTTTGCGCACGTAAGGAGCGAGTGTGACGGCCTATAAACTTTGTCATAATTAGGATAGATCTAGGCTCGGGATATTTTAGACAGCTTAGCAACATCCCGATTTAATAAAGCAGAGCTGACTGCAACTGCAAGTGCAACTCATCTAGGTCACCAAGTAAACACACTTTTTTATATGAAGCGAAGCCTAAACACCCATTGTGGACTCTTTCTAGTCCGCAGATTTTTGCGTTTCCAAGACTGATCAAGATAAACCTGCCTCGTACAGATTCTATTTTGTGTTATCTTCAAATCAATTCTAAGGACGAGTGAAAATGACTTCAAACATCGATCTACAATATTTCTATGTGGAGTTAGATCTACGTAAAGCACAGTATGCGATGTCCAGAAAAAATGTTCAATCAAGGACTATACTATACAATAAACTTATAAGGTAGTCCTTGGTTCACATGAAGACTGTCCCTTTTTACTCAGGTTTTAGGCCTACACAGCGCAATTTTATGCGTCAACTTGACCTTTAAAGTTCATGCCATTGTTTTGACCAATGAGAGAACGCTTTATAACTGCATCCCCCAGCACATTTATCGAACTCGCAATAACGGGCGTCCTTCACCTGGCAAGAGGCAAACAAGAGGCGACAATTTCCTAGGCCTAGATTGGCTCGAATTTCAGATAACAATTATTACGCGCATTTCCGACCAACAGATAAATCCTTTAATAAGGTGATGCAACCCAACCAAACTGGTCGTTTTAATAATACCGCGAAACGAAACTACGTTACTTTATAATAATACCGGGAACCTAAACTGTGTTACTGTTTATAATACCGCAAAACGAAACTACGTTACTGTATTATAATACCGGGATACTAAACTGTGTTACTATTTATAATACCGCAAAATGAAACTTCGTTTACATCTATAATACCGCAAAACTAAACTTATAGAAACAGGTCGCTGGTTTTTTAGAAAAAAAGTCTGGCAGACGGCTAAAAATCCGGCAGGCATGACAAATTGCAATAAAAATTCCAGCCGTGCCGGAAAAATCCGGCAATCTTTTACCCCTGACCAACACTTTACAAATGATGCGACATGTTATGACATGCTGATTCATATCTGGAATAAACTGCGAATCAAATTTGTTTTTAAAAATCTTGTTCTTAGCAATTTGCTTGACCACTGACTTTATATTTGAGGTGATAAACTGCCAAGAGCATAACTGGAGGGGCTAGTCTTTATCTGCTCTAGATCTAGATGTCATTTTGTTCATGTAATGTTTTAAAGTAGGCTCAACTAAGACCTTTACCTAGTTTTTCCCAGAAGATGTATTTTCACAACATTATATACTTGATTTCTTCCCTTTCTTGGCAATCCTATATTTGTTCACACAGGGGTTTCTAGCAATTTCACCAAAATTCAGCTCCTATACATACAAAAAGAAATAGGAAAATTCTAACAAACAATAAAACAACTGCGTAGGCACCCTTAAATGCAGATAGGTGGCTTCTGCATCTCTACCATCAGAACATATAAAAAGGCCACACTCTGCTTTTAATGGTGGGGTCACTCCTATGCAGTTGTCATATTGTTAGCATGTGAGTGCATACATGCGCATCCCTATGCACTGACCACAAGCATCAATGACATAGAGTCAGATACTAGACCTCAGTAACATGTAGCACCGTGATTCCTGTTGATCAGGGACATTTCATTAATTTTTGTCTCGAGAACTTGATCTTCTTCAAAACTCAAACTTCACACTACCAACCCAACCCCTTCCACATGATTATACCTCATTTTCAAGTTTTAAATGAAATACTCGTCTTGTAGATGTACCAGTCTCAGTCAAGCGTGTTTATCAAACAACT